>LAPY01000004.1:431204-445591 GCA_000970635.1 Eragrostis tef
CTGGGGCGGACGAGAGGGGCGGAGGCGGTGAGCCGCTCGGGTACGTCCAGGTGATGACCGACGAGCAGATGGAGGTGCTCCGGAAGCAGATCTCCATCTACGCCACCATCTGCGAGCAGCTCGTCGAGATGCACCGCGCCCTCACCGAGCACCAGGACTCCATTGCAGGTCGGTCGGTGCTCTTTTGTGCTGCTCTTGTTCTTCGAATAGCATGGGATTTCCATCTCGTGCTTTGCATTGTTGATTGATTGTTTTAATGGGGAGCTTGTTCTACGTTTTATGTCACAGCTTGCTTCAAAGCCACACCCTATTTATTTATTTGTTGGCACAATTGGTTCGTGGTGTATAAGTTAACTTCAGATGTTACAGGGATCTGCTTTATTTTCAGCGCCAAATTTTATTTCTTTTATGCTACGTCATCAAAACCATCTGCTTTAGTTGTTTGGAATAATTCCATCCATATGCGTCATGAACAACCGTGATTCGTTGCTGTTGCTTTTCTGTTCAATTTATCGTTCAGTACCTCATTCCATTGTCTCCAATTGGTCTTTAAATTTGGTTCGCCTAGAGCTATTTTCTGTCAATAGCTTCTTTACAGTTGTCTTATCCATGGCATACTGGTAACTTCTCTCGATAATGTATGCGAATGGTCATCAACTTTACCAGTGTATTGACTCATTTAGAAAGAAAAAAAAATTGTCTTCAACCAGTACCAGCACTGCATTCCTTTTTTTTGTCCCTCTTCACGCAAAAGCTAAAGGCCTCTTGCGGAAACTGGAACTTACCGGCAAATTCAGTTACTGGAGCTTGTTGAACCGAAGCCGTGGCTCTTACCGTAAACGAAAATACAAACCAGAAGTTTTCTCTTGTTTTTCAGCTAAGTAGAACGTTATATTGCTTGTAAAGTAATGTGAATTCCTAGTAAACACGTTAAATTGATGCCTTGGCAGGCATTTGACATTATGTCAAAAGACCAATGCATCAATTTGTTATTTGGCAAATGAAACCCTTTTGTCCATCTATTTCTATTTTAATTGATGACTTACTATGCATATAATTGAGCAGTTGATCTTCTTTTTTTGAACTCGTTGATCAATTGATCTACGTAGCATTTCATGGTTGTTATTAAATATGTTGAGATGTAAATTTCTTTTTGTATGACCAGTTTTGCATATGCAACCAATTACTATTTCTTTTCAATGGGAGCTTTATAGTATTCTAGCAGTAGTAATTGAAGTCAGAGTGCAGCTCAAGTGCCTTGGATGAAATTAAAGAGATAATCATGAATACTAGTTCGTAAACCACGATTGTCCTTTAGGGCAAAGATCAACCAATTTCCATTCTGGCCGCAACACATGATTGTCAAGGACCAACCAAGTGGCATTATGTGCCATGAGGGCAATGATTATTCCACAATCTTCTGCGGTCCCGCAGAATCTAAGGTTGCCATTCATGGATTCAGAAACATGTTACATATCAATTAATGGAAGAAAACACTCTTTATTTTGCGACCGCTGACATTTAATTACTCGTGTATTGCCACATATCACTGTTCTTAAAAATACCAAACTTGTCCATGTTGCAATCGACACACACATATTTCGACTAACTAGATTTCTTATGAACTTATGGTAAATGTTTACTTGATGGTTTAAATGGACTCATTTATGTTTGATAACTCCCATGATTCAACTTAATTATTCGATGGCCTTATAAGAGTTCTACCAGTAGCCAGCTTACTGCTTTGAAACCTTTTTTCTTCTTTGATCACTCAGGAACACATTTTACTGAATTTGCCCTCTGCCCTCTATATACGTAATCTTTTGTTCTTTACTATTGCATATGTTGTCAACAGAACAGTTAGTTATTTGATCTGGTCAACTGAAGTTTGGTTTCTTCTTCAGGAATGAGGTTTAGTAACCTGTACTGTGATCCTCTAATTGTTCCTGGAGGTCACAAGATCACTGCAAGACAACGATGGCAGCCAACACCGATGCAGCTGCAGATCCTTGAGAACATATTTGACCAAGGCAACGGCACGCCGAGCAAGCAAAAGATTAAGGAGATAACAGCAGAGCTCTCACACCATGGCCAGATCTCAGAGACTAATGTCTACAACTGGTTTCAGAATAGACGGGCACGGTCAAAGCGGAAGCAGGCTGCTTCTTTACCAAATAATGCCGAATCAGAAGCTGAGGTTGATGAGGAGTCCCTGACTGACAAAAAGCCAAAGTCAGATAGGATACTCCAACAGAGCAATGCTACGAATGTTCACAATAACGACAGGATCTCAGAGATGCACCACTTGGAGCATAATCAAATGGGTGGCATGATGTACGGGTCCAACGACAATAACTTCAGACCGTCTGGCAGCTCTGGTCAGATGTCTTTCTACGAGAACATTATGTCGAATCCAAGTAAGTTCGCTGCTCATTACTTCATTAGGCCACATAACTTTGCAAAGAATTTACTAAATCCAATATTGGTTAATTTGCAGGAATAGACCATTTCCCGGGGAAGGTGGAGAGCTCCCGGGGCTACTCGCACCTCCAACATGGAGAAGGCTTTGACATGTTTGGATGACATGTTGCCGCACTGATTCGTCCTTGGAACCCCTTGTAAAAAAAGAAGGTGAAGATTGGGCAGCATGCGTTGAATTTTCTGACATGAAGTTTCTCGAGTGTCTCTAGTTGACAAGTTTGCTTTCCTGTTAAAATAGCCGTAAGTAGTTATTTGCATGTAATTTTCCACGGTTTGCTAATTTGGCCTGAGGCTTTCGTATGAAGTAGCTACTTGGTGCTGTGGTGTGTGTGAAACCATGTCGCACTTGTTTTCCCGTTATACTCTCTGTTGCGGTGCATCGTCATTATGTGACTCTGATTCCTTGTAGCAAGTAATTTTCCACGCGCTGTGGTCATACTGTCCGATGGATCATGGATCATGGATGGACCAGATCCAGCACGCTGGCAGGTTTCGCCGCGGCTAGCCCCGGGTCCCCGTCTGGCTCGTCGCAGATCAGGGACAGGCGATCAGGCGGCGGCCAGCCAGCCCGCCCCCGCCACCGGCCCGTTAAGGAGATAACAGCAGAGCTCTCACACCATGGCCAGATCTCAGAGACTAATGTCTACAACTGGTTTCAGAATAGACGGGCACGGTCAAAGCGGAAGCAGGCTGCTTCTTTACCAAATAATGCCGAATCAGAAGCTGAGGTTGATGAGGAGTCCCTGACTGACAAAAAGCCAAAGTCAGATAGGATACTCCAACAGAGCAATGCTACGAATGTTCACAATAACGACAGGATCTCAGAGATGCACCACTTGGAGCATAATCAAATGGGTGGCATGATGTACGGGTCCAACGACAATAACTTCAGACCGTCTGGCAGCTCTGGTCAGATGTCTTTCTACGAGAACATTATGTCGAATCCAAGTAAGTTCGCTGCTCATTACTTCATTAGGCCACATAACTTTGCAAAGAATTTACTAAATCCAATATTGGTTAATTTGCAGGAATAGACCATTTCCCGGGGAAGGTGGAGAGCTCCCGAGGCTTCTCGCACCTCCAACATGGAGAAGGCTTTGACATGTTTGGATGACATGTTGCCGCACTGATTCGTCCTTGGAACCCCTTGTAAAAAAAGAAGGTGAAGATTGGGCAGCATGCGTTGAATTTTCTGACATGAAGTTTCTCGAGTGTCTCTAGTTGACAAGTTTGCTTTCCTGTTAAAATAGCCGTAAGTAGTTATTTGCATGTAATTTTCCACGGTTTGCTAATTTGGCCTGAGGCTTTCGTATGAAGTAGCTACTTGGTGCTGTGGTGTGTGTGAAACCATGTCGCACTTGTTTTCCCGTTATACTCTCTGTTGCGGTGCATCGTCATTATGTGACTCTGATTCCTTGTAGCAAGTAATTTTCCACGCGCTGTGGTCATACTGTCCGATGGATCATGGATCATGGATGGACCAGATCCAGCACGCTGGCAGGTTTCGCCGCGGCTAGCCCCGGGTCCCCGTCTGGCTCGTCGCAAAGCGAGACTGCTAGAGCCAGCCAGCCCGCCCCCGCCACCGGCACGCCTTCCTGCGGCTTCAACTCGCGCTCACTCCCGGGGCTGGGCCGAAAACTGCCATGGCGGTGAATTCTTGGTCATCCGTCGTCCAGAGCTCCAGTTTGCCGCGCGCGCACGCGCACCAGAAACGCCACGCCGGCGTTCCCATTCACGCCACCGCGCCTCTTCTCGCCGGAGCCCCGCGGCCACACGCCCACGCGTCCCTCCTGCCAGTCCGCCACTCCCTACCACGCCGCCGCAGACCTGACAGGCCCGACGCGCTCCGGCGTTCCAGCCTTCCTCCTGCATTGATGCCCGCTCCAGTCTTGGCACTCTAGCGGCTGCCTTTGCATGAAAACGCCCTTGGGTTGTCGTCGTTCAATCGCGTGAGGTGTCACCATGGGATGCACGCTCGCGGTGGCCTCTACGCCGTGCCATGCGCCGAAAGACGTTCGACCAAATGCCGCAGCGAGATCAGCGAAGGATTTCCCATCCAATGTATGCAGCTGATGAGTTACATCAGCATATCTCTCTCTCATTAGAATTCCTCGTTAGTGTCACTAGCACATCACATCCTGATCCTACAGCACCTCACAACAATACCCACCGATGTATGTACAGATCATGAACTCACCCCTGCACTACGGCTACTTCTTACAAAGCTAATAATCTCTGTCCCTTTGTCAGGCGTGAGGTGTCTACAAAAGAATCTACAAGCATGTCCCGGCGCTGGGAACGCTACCGAGGCGCCACGGTCCCTGAAGGAATGCCACTGTTCGTGTGAGCGATGCTGGACGTATGGGATGACACGTAGAGGGCTCCAGTGGTGGTCGAGGAGGACATGGACTTCGTCAGCGCGCCTGAGCCCATCTCCGTGGTTTCGGACACGGAGTCCTCTCCCTCGGGCAGCATGCCCAGGATGGTCTCGAGCTCTCGGACGATGTCAGCCATGTAAGGCCTTGCTTCGGTCTCGTCCCGGCAGCATTTTATTGCCAGGGCGAGGAATCTCGTGGCACATTCTGGAGGGTACGAGGGCATCCGGCTGTCGATGATCTGGGAGATGTCGCCTGATTGGTAAGCCGTGTTTACCTGCAGCAAGAGCCAATTGTTTTAGTTTCGGTCCTTTTATTTATATCAAATGCATTGAACAAAGTAGCTCCATATGTAGCAATGAATGAATGAATGCATCAACAACAACAACAACAACAACAAAGCCTTTTTATCCATAAGCAAATCCATATATGCTGTGATGCCAAACAATTCAAATTAGTTCAAATATGTATATAGCACACATTGGCATTTGAAGATCAATAATGTATTTCTTTTGTAAACGGGGTATAGCCGGGTAAGCAAATCAAACGGTAAGGACTAGGTGGGAACCATCTTACCTCTCTAACAATATTTCTACCATGCTGGATTGGTTTCATTCCAGTTAGTAGTTCAAGAAACACAACGCCGAGGCTATACACATCGCTCCTTTCCGTCAATTTATGAGTCAAGAAATATTCTGGATCAAGATAGCCCTGTTGAAGGGAAAAGAAATGAAAAGAATATAGTTTAGAACCAGCAAAATGAGACCAATGTTAGTGCGCTATTGCTGCTTGACCAGGTGTAATGTCACTTACTGGGGTGCCCTTAACAACAGTGGAGATATGAGCTGGCATAGTCCCTTCAATGTCAGGCACCGGAGCGAGCCTCGAAAGACCAAAATCGGCCACCTTTGCTACAAACTTGGAGTCCAATAGGATGTTGCTGGCCTTGACATCTCGGTGAAATATAGGTGGATTTGCCTCGGTATGTAGGTAGAGAATTCCTTTTGAAGCACCAAGTGCAATATACAACCTCCGACTAAAGCTCATAGGTCTTTCATTTTTAGCTGCAAAATGTTGAACAGGATGAGGCCCTTCATCCAGCACAAACTCGAACAACTCTGAATACTGGATTTGTTAATGCTAGTCAAAAGCTTCATATGTAAATTGTAATGCCAATGATTTGTCCCGAACAAAAACTCCATGATATGCATGGGATTATGGCTAATATTTAATGTGAGAATCCATAAGGGTCATGTGAAAACAAAAGGCGGATAGGATATGAATATTGTCTCACTTACCTGAAAGATGATCACGTAGGGTACCATTGGGCATAAACTCATACACCAGCATCTGCAAAATAGGATTCTCTATGAGTGGAAGACTGGAAGGTACTGTAGACATACTCCCATGTGTATGGTAAACTCAACCAATGACTGTAGAATCCCTCGCTGTATGCAGATTTACCAGTTGCCAAGACTTTCCTCTATTTTTTACACAGCTTGAGGGCTGTTGGGAAAATTTTGAAACAAGATACTTGTACATAAGTGATTCAAAGTATTGGAAGGCATACCTGCTCATCTTCTTCATCACAATAGCCAATCAGAGAAACCAAATTACGGTGATGCAATCTTGACAACAATTCTATTTCTGTGCAAAACTCCTTTGAACCTTGCAGAGAATCTTCATGTGCACGCTTGATTGCCACTGCTGCTCCATCAGCTAGATTTCCTTTATAAACCTTTCCATAACCTCCTTGACCAATTTGAGCAGTAAAATCGCTTGTTGCCGCAGCCATTTCGTCAAATGTGAAGCACTTCACACCGTCTACCTTGATAGAAAACCTCGAGAGTACTGCAAAATGATATGCATCTTTAGACCAACTCATCTTTTTGAAGAACATATACTGTAAAGTGAACTAGCGCCTACCACAAGGCTAAAAGTTTGTGTTCTACTATTGAAGCATTTAGATACCCCTGTCTCTCCCCACAACCACAACCACCAACTATAACGCATTTCAATGAGGTCATGGAAGCAAGATATATGACTTAGTACCCTATTCCCAGATTTTAAATTCTAAAAAAAGTATCTTCCTACAAAAATATGCTCCTATAAATAATTGTTGATAGGTTTTGTTTCATCTTGAAGTGGAGAGGAATTTGTAAGTATCAAATGATTCTGTCTGCACTACGTTGAAATTTACCGTCACCATTTAAAGGGAAAATTTTAAATTTGGCTTACATGACCGCCTTGAAATAGTTCGACGTTTTGTGCGCTTTTTCATTATAAAAATTGTAGCAACCACAGATACTGCAATGGCAGTAACAATTGCCCCTGCCAAAATGCCAGCTAATGCACTCTTTTTCAAACCTGATGACACTGTCGTTGAAAAATCTGCAAAAAAAATAAAAATAAACAAGTGGTTGGTCAAATTGGTTGGAGCATAGTTTGTAAAACAACATCAAACATGTTTCAGTTAATGAAATACAGGTAGACTATGACATATTTTGACCAATTGTTCTCTATGAATGAAATGCTTTGCTGCAAAGTAAAGTCGGCATACCATCTTCATAGGAACCAAGCGTGAAATTTAGAAGCTCGTATGGACCAAAAACATCTGATAGAGTGATCTGCCATCCAGCAAGTAGCTGCCTGAGCCGCACCACCTCAGACGTATTAAATAAACTTGTATTGCTTGGGAATAACTTTAAATGCATATTCAGCCTTGGGCCGGTCTCCCATATGTATCGTTCAACGTACAGCTGATAAACACGCAGGTCCAGTAGAGAGGTTAAATCTAGGTCAAAAGCTTCTTTATAGGGACGAAAGTCTGATATTCCTGGACTCTTGAGCCGAAATCCAACTCCCAGAGGGACAGCACAGAAGCAAGGTATAGGGGATGATGGATTGTATTCATAGTTTCTATCCGTTGGGCAACCAGCACAGATTGTACTAGGTTGTGGCCCCTTTCCAGATGTAAATTCATGTACAGGTGTGGGCTGACAAAGATTAGCTGCTCGAGCCGCATTAGACGTCGTGCATACAGGGTTTCCATATAGTCTGCAAAAAAATGGTAATATTTATTTGTTGCATCACAAATTGAGGAGCTTCATTAGATGTGGACGTAACAAGTAATGTTAAGGGTCAAATCATTTAATATCTTTTATACAGGTCTTCATGATCACTGATTTGACAACAGTTAAGGCTACCAGCTAGCAAATTCATTAGAGCTTCGGCAATGAAATTTTCATATCCTCAATAACAACAATCTAAACAACTGAAAATTATACACAAACCCATAAGCTAAAGAAGATGGACCAAAAACATCTGATAGAGTGATCTGCCATCCAGCAAGTAGCTGCCTGAGCCGCACCACCTCAGACGTATTAAATAAACTTGTATTGCTTGGGAATAACTTTAAATGCATATTCAGCCTTGGGCCGGTCTCCCATATGTATCGTTCAACGTACAGCTGATAAACACGCAGGTCCAGTAGAGAGGTTAAATCTAGGTCAAAAGCTTCTTTATAGGGACGAAAGTCTGATATTCCTGGACTCTTGAGCCGAAATCCAACTCCCAGAGGGACAGCACAGAAGCAAGGTATAGGGGATGATGGATTGTATTCATAGTTTCTATCCGTTGGGCAACCAGCACAGATTGTACTAGGTTGTGGCCCCTTTCCAGATGTAAATTCATGTACAGGTGTGGGCTGACAAAGATTAGCTGCTCGAGCCGCATTAGACGTCGTGCATACAGGGTTTCCATATAGTCTGCAAAAAAATGGTAATATTTATTTGTTGCATCACAAATTGAGGAGCTTCATTAGATGTGGACGTAACAAGTAATGTTAAGGGTCAAATCATTTAATATCTTTTATACAGGTCTTCATGATCACTGATTTGACAACAGTTAAAGCTACCAGCTAGCAAATTCGTTAGAGCTTCGGCAATGAAATTTGCATATCCTCAATAACAACAATCTAAACAACTGAAAATGATACACGAACCCATAAGCTAAAGAAGAAACATATCCGTGGCAAAGAAACTTACAAAACAGTGACAGCTTCTGGAGGCTCGAATTCAGCTGGAATAGTGGCAAGCGAATTATTTTGGAAGTTCCTGCATTATTTAAATAGTACCTTACATAAACATAAAACTCCAATATAATTTAGAAAGAGCATATCGGAAGAGTTCCATACAGAACAAGGGTTCGATTTCCCGTAAAAGTTATGTTACTCCACATATTTGGTGGAACGGCACCGTCTAGGCGGTTTCCTTCGACTGACCTGTAAAAGACATTTATATATACCACTTAACAATAAAGTTGAACAGTAGCACTGACCAGCATATTCTTACTTGAAAGTATGAACGTTTTTTGTATAGGGAATGCATTTTCCTTTCAATGGCAGGATATTTATCAGAATATGAAAGTGTTTTTCGGTGAGTTACAAGAATAGTACTTACAAGAACTGAAGATTAGGCAGTCCTGAGAAGCTTAATGGAATAGTTCCATTTAGAAAGTTATGCGACAAATCACTGCAATAAAAACTTGAGATTAGCTATGTTCTCCAGGAAACTAGAAAGATTGTCAAAAGATACATACATCGTAGTGACATTTGAAGCAAGCCTATTAGTTGGTATAGATCCGTTCAGTTGGTTCCAGCTAAGATCCCTGAAAGTACATGCCAGAATTAGTACTGATTTATATGAAATAATATACTGGAATTTAAAGTGAGTTATAGCCACTAAAAATGGCTGTAAGATGTCTAAAAGTGGGAAAGGAAGGATAGCATTTAATCTGGGACTTACAAGTAGCTAAATTCTGGTATGCCGCTCATATCAGGAACATCTCCTTGTAAACTGCAGTTCCTAAGACTCCTGGTAACATGGAAAAGGATAGTTTATCCAACAAATTTTAATTTTTGTAGGCAAAATGGTGACTGAGTGTTTTTTGTCCTTCCTAAATGAAGATTCAGTACTTCATTTATCAGTGAGAATGGTATCCATCTATTGAGGGAAAAAGAATACCTAGGAAAGTAGAAATGTGATTTTTCTCTCTAGATAATTGGATCAATTGTATTGAACTAATATGGTTCTATAAACCTTGTCAAAAGGAGGGAGTGATGGGAAAGAAGTGTCCCATCATACTCTATAATTTTATATACTATCTTAGCTAATAGCAAATCTGTTTGGGAATACAGACATTTTTACTCATGAGAACTTAAATTTTTTACAAAGCATTTTTTTTTCACTAGGCAAATGTGATGGCTCTTTTCTACGTATTTGTTGCTGCCATCTACCTCAAATACTAAGAAGAAAGGCAAATTTTGATGGAAAAGGAGTTACACTCACAGCTTTAGAAGTGTCCGTATGTTGCTGTATTCAGCAGGGATGGAGCTTCCACTGAAGTTATTGTTATCAGCCTGACTATGATCAGAAAGATATAGCTATGAGAAATGGTTGTCATTAGGTTACAAACATGTCAAGTTGCCTAAAAAAATAATGAAACATTCGAAAAAATGATTTAACACTGGAAAATTAAAACCACATTAGTTTTCTTTAATAGGCCATCAAATTTACAAAATAAATTTGTAGTATTGCTTAAACTTCTAACATTCAGAAATATGGTGACCAGCAATCAACTTTTGCGGTGTGAAGTCTCATTGTAGTAGAGAAAAATGCACTTACAGTATTTTCAAACTAGGGGTCTCCACTAACTTTGGGGGAAGAGGCCCAGATAAATTATTGTTGTCCACAAGGCTGCAAGTTTGCATTATAAGACCAAATTAACTGCATAACTCAATCTGCCACTTGCACGATTTTAAAGCATTGAAGCAAAAGTAGAGGTCCACTTACAGATGAAGGAGTAGAGGCAATCTGGACAGCTCAGACGGGATTTGTCCACTTAATGAGTTATTGTTCATGTGACTAAAGTAAAAAAATAAAAATGGAACCAGAATCATTACTGTGCTTAAAAATAAGAAGCTTCATCGGAAGTCTGAAGAAAAGGTAAAAAGTTAGCCACTTACAGATGCTTCACACTTATCAACTTAGCAAATGATTTAGGTATGGGGCCTGATATGTTGTTCTGGTCTATTTGTAATCTGTCTAAGTTCACAAGATTGCCGATTTCTTCAGGCAAAGAACCAGATAGCTGGTTACCGTTCAAAGTTCTGCAAGAATGTGACAGTCACAGTTAACATTGTTCATATTGAAAGAGATGGTAATATAAATTTGGTTAGAGAGGAGGAATTTACATGAGCTTCAGTGTTGTGATATTTCCAACTTCTTTCGGGATGTTACCCGTCAAATTGTTCCACATGAAGTCCCTTGAAAAGGAACAATTTATAAAAGTTAGTAAACTTACGTTAGGTAACTGAACCAAAAAATAGGAGCTTTAACCATGAAAAGCAACGGTTAAGATGGAAAAAGTAAGAATTTCTTGTTATGATGTCTTTTGTAAGTTTCTTGTTTGTCAAAATAACTTAGGGATTTTCTGAAAATATTAATTAACAGTGTAAAACATGAAGCAGAGCCGTGAGGTACAATATATTTACAAAACGCTAGAAAATGTCAACTGTCTTTCAAACAGTACTCACAATGTCTTTAGCTGGGATAGGAGACCGACCTCTGGTGCCAAAGTTCCGGAAAGATTCATCTTGAACAACTGTCTATGAGGATTAAAAGTATGCACTATTAAAACAACTATACATTATATATTAAATGACTGATAAATAAGAACAGATACTTGCTTCAGCAGAGCACCTATTGGATAACTACATAGTAAACAAATATAAAAATAAATAACTCTTATATCTTGATATGGATGATATCGATTAATCTTGGGAACTACATCATTTGGCTGTTGCTATTATTTGTGACAAGTAATACATTGATGATTATTTGCCATAGCAGAGTTCTTGTTGGACAGGTACATAATAAGCATAATAATGATATCTAACGAAAATGGGACTTAAAAATGGACATTGTGGAGTAGAATAGTGCGTTAATAATCATACATTTCTGTTACATGAAGAAATGAATCGCTTGGTATCTTGGCACAGATGATTCCTCTCCAACGTGATGTGCATGGATCCCCATTACCCCAATTCTTAAGCTTGTTCATTGGATCAATTAAACTGCCTTTGATAGCCTTGAGAGCATTCACTGCGCATGCAAGAGAGATAATGTTCAGTTGATGGCAACAGTTTTGAAAGATAACAGCTATCCTGTGTAGTGCAGAATATTATTCCTATCTGAACTCCGCATGTCCCAAATCAAGAAAACAGAATGGAAATGATATATATAGAAGACAACTTTTTGCTATCTTTGCATGCTTTAGGTTCTTGTACAAGAAAACTACAACTCTAGCACGAAGTAAAATTTTGAATTATTCACACTCTACACCTTTAACCAGAATAGCAACAAGAACCAATCTCTAGTTAGACCTATTAGCTACTTAAATGTGATGTATACGTTATAAAGAGGTTGCATTTGTTTTATCACGTAGAGCCTGTGAAATGCCACGATTGCTTGAGCAGAACTGAGTACTAGTGTGTAACAATAGTGGATTATCAGGTGTCTTGCTAGCACGTACCAACAGAAGTGGACTATGGACAGTCTACAAAAGCGGATGAAAAAACTATTTTGGAAATATTTTCAATAACTACAGCAGCAACCAAAAGGCTGGCTGTAATCTATGCATATCCTCAGAAATTAAACACTCTTGAAATCGTGGTTTTGTCATCAAGAAAAGAAAATAGCAAACTATCAGGAACTGGTAGGAAAGCATCTGTCAGTTCTGTGAAGAGCAATTTCAGAACACCGACAAAACAAACCACAAATATGAATAGAGAGACATGGGAATTGAGATTACCATCATTAGGATCAGTTGTCTGTCCCCTTGCAACATCCACATAGCAAATGCACAAAAGAGCTAGGACTACTGCATTCAGGGCGCCTCCAAGGTTGCCCATGTCTGAACAAGAGATTCAGTAGCAACCTGTCAAGTGTTCATCCCTGCAAGAACGTAACTGTTGACAATATAAGATCATCCTAGCTAACCAAAGAAATAGACAAGTAGTCTGGACCAATATCTAATGATATGTTGAACCCAAAATGGAGGCACTTGGTTCATTATTCACAGGATAGCAGTTCTACTTATGTTACGGTGTGAAAGCACGCCAATGTCCCAGATTCTCAACAGCTTTTCTGACCTAACCCTCCTCTGTTCATACCAACAGCCTCCGGGAGAAAATACCACCCAGAGCGAATAAAAGCAACCACTACCTTTTGTTGACTAGACCAGAGAAACAATAAAGAAGCTTAGATGTTGCTTAAACTCTACAGCAGGTGACCGAGAGGAAATCAACGTTGACAGTTTGTAGCCCCCATGAAGCAACTGGGACTTGCCAACTGAATTATCGGATTCTCGGCTCGCTCTGTACAGGGCCAAAACATCTCGATCGTCGGAGCTGAACTATAAGCATCTCTCTCGAACTTTATTTCCAACAGAAAGAAAAGAAAATGGTTCGATTGCTCTTTCTAAGGTGCATGTGGAGAAGCAACAGAAGCGGAAAATATCAACGTGATGGGCCGATGAAAGGGAAAAAATCGTAAGGAAGATGAAGCGAAACTCTAACTGATCGACGACGAGAAACCCCAGAATCCATGGACAGGGAGGTTCACGAGAACCGCGAAGCAGAGACAGAAACGAGACCCACCCAGGAACGCAGGAACTGACCTCGGATGCTGGAACGAAGCTCGAGGACCCTGCTCCGAGGAGGAACTGTTGACACTACACCAGGTCGATCGAAGCTTGAGCAGTAGGCGCAGCAGCAAAGGACGTACGGGCGCCCGGCGAGAGAACAGCTCGGCGGTTGGCTCGCTTCCTTCCTTCCTCCCCTTCCTTGGCCGCGGCAGAGCGAACAAATAGTTGCGCTGCTGCCTCTCCGAAGAGCCCAAACCGCGGGTTCGGCCGCGACTAGCGCCCGGTTTTTCTATTGCGCAAGTGGTGGTTTCTCTGTGCTCTGTGGGACGATGGATGACTGGTGACGGAGAGCCAGCCAGCCGAGTGGGTTGTTGGGTCGGAAGCAAAGCTTTTGTTGAGCAGTGGAGAAAGGAAAGGAAGCTGTGGCGTCGTCCTCTGCATTTTTATTTTATATCGGGCGCGCGTATCCCCCCGCAGAAAACGTTTTGCTTCCTCCTTCCTTCCGGCAACCGCGATCGCCCGTGCCGTCCTCCGTTCTCCGCAGGTGGGAACGAGCGCGAGGAAAGAGAGGCGCGTGCGTGTGACAGTCGGACAGTGCGCTCGCCGCGGCTCAGCTCCGTCAACCGTAGGCGACCGCGTCCTATTTTTAGGGGGGTGTTCGTTTCCCCCTCTAAACTTTAGACCCTCTAAAGTTAAAAAAAATCTTGTTATTTAGAGTACTAAATAAAGTTTAATTACAAAACCTTTTTACAGATAAACGTAAATTTACGAGATGAATCTAATGAGCCTAATTAATCCATGTTTTGGTACAGTGATGCTACAGTA
>LAPY01000004.1:468083-478223 GCA_000970635.1 Eragrostis tef
AAAATAACACAAGAATTGGGGCCCCCCCCCCCCCCCCAAAAAAAAAATTATGTTCAAATAATAGCAGAGAAGAACAAGAAAAATATCCACTTTCTTTTCAATGATTCAGCTTCAGACGTTATGTAGTCTTATTTCAAGCTGAGTGACCTGTAAAGTTTTGAAAGAAAGACTGTAATTCCTAGAAGAATTGTAAAGAAATCTCAGTTAGAACAAATATAATTGTAAACCAAGAGAATTTTGTCGCCTTTACTACCTCCTGAGCAAAGCCGTCGGTCGATCCAAACGACGAGACCCCTAGCGCCAGATCGTTGAAGTCAGTGCGCCGGAGAGCCCACGACACCGCATCCGCATCTTCTCTGCAGCAGGCCGCAGCTGTCATCGACAGCGGTTGGTCAGCCTCAGGGGCAAATCCGTCACTCGCTAATCCCCAAAACCAAAACGCCACACACGCTTCTCTTAAATGCACACCAAATTTGTACACACACCACAGTTCTACACAGTCACAGAGAGGCGCTGCCCCCTGCCCGCACCACGCCACGCCTGCTCAGTTCACACTTCCCACTCCACACGGCGTCCACACCAGTCGCTCCCGACACTCCTCCCAGCCTCCCAGGGCGCACAAGAAAACAGCTCAGGCTCAGTCGCAGTGAGCTCCCGGGTCTCCAGCGCGTGGAGTTGGAGGAGGAGGAGGGAGT
The DNA here is from genome assembly GCA_000970635.1 of Eragrostis tef. Classification (NCBI taxonomy): domain Eukaryota; kingdom Viridiplantae; phylum Streptophyta; class Magnoliopsida; order Poales; family Poaceae; genus Eragrostis; species Eragrostis tef. The sequence continues at coordinate 468,779 of LAPY01000004.1, forward strand.
GGTGACCAGAGTGGGCTCCCGCCTAGGCTCTCTGCGGCGCCACGCCGCAATGCCGGCCTTCCCCCGGGTGTAGATCGGGCGGAGTCGCGGTTTCCGGGCTCTCAATCGGCGTCTTCCTCGCGTGATTCTGGCTGAAGGTTGGATCTTGAGGCGGAAGGCGCGGAAGGGAGAGTGGGAACCGACCATTTCTTGATTTCTGCTCGCTTAAAGGTTCGCGACCTTCTCTGTTCTTGAGCCACTTCGTTTTCTGCAGTCGTTTCCTTCGGGGCTTCGGTTTGGTGTTAGGATTGGGAATTCGGCTGGGTGTAGCCCCATTCCCACCTTTGGAAGAGAATTTAGGCAGGTTATGTGGGTTTTTGCATATTACTGCAATGTAGTTCTCGTGGTTGATCCTGATCCTGTTGCAACTTGCAACATATCACATGTTAGCATTTGAAGGAAAAAAAAATATTGGGGTAGTTGGTTGCTGCTCCTTATTTCTTCAGAAGATGAGAGTGGACTTATTTTTTTAGTGCCTGGATAGTCGGTTTGAATCTTCCGTTAGCTAAAGATCAGTACATCGTACTCGTTGCAGTGATTACTTCTTGCTCTTTGCCTTTAGATGTGAGAATAACCCTTTTCTTTTGTGGAAAAAGCTTTAGCAGTGTAAATTTTGTTTGTGTGGTTGAGGTAGTGATGGTATCTTCACTTTACTGTCTTCACATTCGGTTGTACGGTGCGAGAGATAGATTTGTGGAGGCCGTGCCAGCTAGCTCATGGAGCCCATGAACACCGGCATTAATTTACCCCAGCCCCCACTCTCCCACCCAAAGTCCAAAGACAACGTCTTTTCTCCCCCTTTTGTTTCTTGCACTGCATTAGAGAACTTTCGCTTTTACTATGTCCTACTAGCCTTTAGCATATGTCCATTACTTTTGGTAAGCATTTGGTTCGTTGGGGCACAGCTGCATGAATGCACAAGGTGTAGATAGAAGAAAGGAGTGTGCTGTAATGCAGTATCATGCTCTGATATGTTTGGGAGATCACCTCCATCGCTCTATGCAAGGATTCTAACAGCTTTCCCATCGAAAGACTTGCTAAAAAGTTCTTGACATTACCTGCCACTGTTTCTTAATGATGGTTAGTCCTTAAGTCCCATGCTTGGTATCAGTGGCTACTGAGGTAATTTGATAAGATGATGAGGTTCGTGCTTTATAGAAATGAGGCTCGTGAGTCGTGACTGATGAATGATGGCTACTTTCTGATGTGATATGGGTAGTTTACTTTTGTCATATGCTTCTGATGCCAATCCCAACTGCCCCGTTTAAAAAATAGGAAGATAAACTATGGCAGGATAGTTTGATGGTGGTCTTATGGTTGAGACTAGAGGAAAAAACATTTGTAGACGTGTGTTTCTTTTCAGAGGGCGCTTATTATTAGCTGTGGAGATATATGAGAAGTGCTATGCATAGTATGCCTCACTTTGGAAGCAGTTCTATCCTGTTTTCTTTTCTTCTAGTCCAACTGAAGAGAAGCTACTTACAACTTGTGTCTATTGGGGGTTGGGGCCTAATGGTTGTAACTCTTTTTCTTGTAAGATTAGGCCATTAGGGTGTTTAAGTCCTGTTTGTAATGGATATCTTCTGTTTGTTAGCTGGCCTAGGATGAGATCTTGATTTGAAGTCTATGGGAGATGCTACTGATAGATTGTTAATATAAGTAACATCCCACCTGAGTATCAATTTAATAGTTCTGCTTTGTAATTTCTAGTTTAATTGATTATGTTTGATAGCATCATCGAGAAAGTGTGGAAGATATGCTCCTTGATGTCTCTTAAGCATGTACTTTTACTTATCAGGAAGTTAGCGATGAAAGCATAGATAGCTAAGGGGAAAAGTATACGCTTCATGCTTCCTATTCTGAATTCCTTCTTTTTTATGAACTATAACCTTGCAGTTATGCACCATTTTTGCTTACTTGTGTTTCTTTTTCTCTGTTGCCAGGAGGATTGAAGTGCTGTTGGCAAAGCTTGTTTAGTTGTGCTGAATGAATCTCTGTTTCAGCAAGTCACAACCATGCAACATCTTACAATTTTTGCTTTTGTGGCCGCTTCCCTCTTCTTTGCAAGCATTCCTCATGCCAAAAGTGCTGATCTGAACTCTGACAAGCAGGCTCTTCTTGCATTTGCCGCATCATTGCCTCATGGCAAGAAGCTCAATTGGAGCTCAACCACCCCGGTCTGCACCTCTTGGGTAGGGGTGACGTGCACGCCAGATAAGAGCCGTGTGCACACACTACGCCTACCTGCTGTTGGACTATTCGGTCCAATACCCTCGGACACTCTTGGTAAGCTTGATGCGCTTGAGGTATTGAGCCTTAGGTCCAATCGCCTTACCATTGACCTCCCTCCTGAAGTAGGATCTATTCCTTCTCTTCATTCCCTCTACCTTCAGCACAATAACTTGTCCGGAATCATACCGACTTCCCTATCTTCCAGTTTAACTTTTCTCGACCTGTCATACAACACTTTTGATGGAGAGATCCCATTGAAAGTGCAAAATCTCACTCAACTTACTGCATTACTTCTCCAGAACAACTCACTTTCTGGACCCATACCTGACCTCCAACTCCCCAAATTGAAGCATTTAAATTTGAGCAACAATAACCTCAGTGGGCCAATACCACCTTCCTTGCAGAAGTTCCCAGCCAACTCCTTCTTGGGAAATACTTTTCTTTGTGGGTTTCCTTTGGAACCATGTCCTGGAACTGCACCTTCTCCTTCTCCTGTATCGCCACCATCGCCCAGTAAGACCAAAAAGAGCTTGTGGAAAAAGATCAGAACTGGTGTGATAATTACAATCGCTGCTGTAGGAGGGGTACTCTTGCTTATATTGATTCTCCTGCTCTTAATATGTATTGTCAAGAGAAAGAAACACACTGAACCTGCCACAGCTTCGTCCAAAGGAAAGGCTGTCGCAGGTGGCAGAACAGAAAAACCTAAGGAAGACTACAGCAGTGGTGTTCAGGAAGCAGAGAGGAACAAGTTGGTTTTCTTCGAGGGAAGTTCATACAATTTTGACTTGGAAGATTTACTGAGAGCCTCTGCTGAAGTTCTGGGCAAGGGAAGTTATGGAACCACCTACAAAGCTGTTCTTGAGGATGGCACCACAGTTGTGGTTAAGAGATTGAAGGAAGTGGTTGTGGGCAAGAAAGACTTTGAACAGCAGATGGAGATGATTGGCAGGATTGGCCAGCACCAAAATGTTATTCCATTGCGAGCTTACTATTACTCCAAAGATGAGAAGCTGTTGGTGTTTGATTATGTCCCGTCTGGCAGCCTTGCCGCTGTTTTGCATGGTATGTTGTTTATTTTGTCTCTTTGGTAATTACTGACTAGCACTTATTTATGATGTTCTAACCTGTCCAACTAAATATTTAAGCGAGGGAATCTAGCTAATTCTGGTTTGACTAGTATTCATGAAATCAAAACTGTAGATATAATTTGACTGTTTTTTAGAGAATCAGAATGGTAATAGTGGGTGCAGGACAACACTGTTTGTTTAATGTGAACCTTTATGTTCTGTCAACTTATTACAAAGCTTAATACTTCAATATAAATCCATATTAATTCCTCAGTAGATGTAATTTGTTTTGATCATCAGCCAAGCTTTTGCAATCTAACTTTTTTTTGTCTCTCCTGAGATACCATTTATACACTGTGGTTTGGATTGTGCTCTTCAACCTTAATATCAGAACAAATTGGCTCAAGTAGTTTTCTGGATTCTGTTATATTGATGCGTTAGCTACTTAGCTCTCCTAATTATACATCATTTTCCTTTTCCTTTTCTGAACAATAGTTAAAAAAAAGCACGATGTTTACATTCAATGTAAGCATTTGGAAAGCATTCAAGAACTTATCATTGTGCTTTAATCTTGGGCGATGTGTATGGATCGCGTTGACTGTTGAAATGAAATGACATAGTTGTGGTTTATTATTACTACTTGCAGGCAATAAAGCTGCCGGAAGAGCTCCATTGGACTGGGAGACAAGAGTAAAAATATCCCTTGATGTAGCTCGTGGTATTGCTCATCTTCATTCTGAGGGTGGTGGGAAGTTCATCCATGGCAACATCAAAGCATCGAACGTCCTTTTATCACAGAACCTTGACGGCTGTGTCTCTGAGTTTGGCTTGGCGCAGCTCATGACCAATCCACAGAGTGCCGCACGGATTGTTGGTTACCGAGCACCAGAAGTCCTTGAAACCAAAAGGCCATCTCAAAAGTCTGATGTCTACAGCTTTGGTGTTCTGCTTCTCGAAATGCTAACTGGGAAAGCCCCTCTGAGATCCCCCGGACGCGAGGGTTCCGTCGAGCACCTTCCAAGATGGGTGCAGTCTGTTGTCCGAGAAGAGTGGACAGCAGAGGTCTTTGACACGGACCTGTTGAGGCACCCCAACGTCGAGGACGAGATGGTTCAGATGCTCCAGGTCGCAATGGCGTGCGTGGCCATTGTCGCCGAGCAGCGGCCTAAGATGGAGGAGGTGATCCGGAGGATCACGGAGATCCGGAACTCCCTTCGGGGACAAGGACGCCCCTTGAGGACAAACCGGAGACTTCCCAAGCGCCATGAGGAAACAGGGTAGTTTGTTAGCAACTGTAGCTAGGTTGCATAGTTACTTGCTTATTATAGAGCTTCAGCAAAGTTGATAGCCGCCGGCTTAGCGCAGCTTCTGTTGATTCCCGGTTGGTTTCAGTAAATTTGTTGTGCGTTTTTTCTTCTTCTTAAAGCTAGCGATCTGATAATCTCTGACGCTGTTTCAGTCCGGTTTAATCAGTAGCTCTTCTGATTTTCATAGGGTGATGTTGTTCTGCAATTTGACAATATCTTGGAGCATGATTAGTGAATTGAATTTTTCATTCTGCTTCTCCCACATCAGTGTCAGATGTGAAGCTGTGTTGTGTGTAAATGTGGGCCTGATGTCTGTTTGCGGTGCTCAATTTTCTCGAGGAGTTTTGGTTCATAGCTATTGGAAAGAGTTATCACACCAAGTGAAGTTCTTTGCCTTATCTGGCTGGTAGCAACATGCCTGTCCCGTAGCTAATAGCCTAGTAAACTGCTGGTAGTCTGGCAGATAGATTCCAACCTCTCGAGTACACTGTGCTCCTGCTCATCAGGCGAGCGATCTGGGGTTTTGTGCGTATGAAGCAAACGAAAGGGAGAAAGCGACTTGTCATGGCGGCCCGGCGCCCCGCAGAGGGACCACCTGCTGCACCGACGCCCGTACGTCTGCCGGCTGTGTGGCCGTGTCCAGCGCGTGTGCTTTCTAGCGCTATTGCCGCATCATTGGGCGGCGGCGGGCACGAGCGCGCGCAAGCCGAGCTGCCGGCCGGCCCCACGAGTCATGACGCGCGCGTGATTGCCGTCGCTCCGCCTCCATGGCCACGACGGCAGGGCAGGTCCGCGGTGTGCATGGTTATGCGCCGGCCCGCGAGTTCACGTGGCTGTCGAAGAGCTACGCCAAGGCGATCTGCCTGTTCTTCTACTATCGCAACATGGCCTGGCTTGCCGTCATCGCGCATTCGCGATCAGACCAAAGTGAGAAAACTTCCAACTGCCGTCGTGGCATGGACACGCAATCTCGAGAATACAGTCCACCCTGGCAACGAGATGACCGGAAACACACACTGACACACAAGCCCGCGTCGGAGCTGGTATTCCCCGAATTGCCCCCGGGCGAGCCACCTTGCATATCGGGTTCACCACCACTCACCAACCGAGGCCAAAGACCAGCACCATTCCTTCCTTCCCTTCCCCGACATCGCATCGCAGGCTCCTCCTCTCCGCCCTCCGCGCCGGACGCGCCCCGATCCAGATCCAGGTACCCTCCCGCCGCAGCTGCGCCTCCCTCCCTCCCTCCTCCCGTTTGCGCCCCCCTTCGTCGCTGCCCCGCCGGGACCGGCGTGGATTGGAGAGATCCGTCCCGGACCGGTGCTGATTCCTCGTTCGCTTTGATTATTATCAGGGAGCCCTAGGTTGCTGCGACGGATCGGTGGTTTTGTTCCGTAGGACGTTTCCAGTGCAGGCAGCGGCGCTGAAATCCGGATCGTTCTCGCTGCGGGTTTGTTGCGCTTCCTCGCGGAATGATAATACCATTCTGTTTTCTTAAAATTGTGGGGCTCGACTTGGTTCTAGCGCCCCTCGTTGATTCTGCTATGGTGGTTTAGTAGCTTGTGGGTTGATCCATAGTCCACACGCCGTGCTTCGTGTGTATTCGTTCATTCGATCGTTCATGCTAGCATAGTAATTCAGCACAGCTGAGGAGTAATACCATCGATCGATTGATGCCTGGCATATGCCATTTAGAGGGTAGTGGCAGAATTTGGTCCGATTGCGTGGATTTACACTTAAGTTGAAGTATCGATGCCTGGTTTGCTTAGGATGAGGCAGTATCCAAGCCCATGATATGTAAAAAATGTGTTGCCATTTAGTGCTGCTGATTAATTTATACGTACTATAGTAGTAGACTAAAGTTGTTTTAAACTTTTGAATTTACCATTTAGTGCTACACGCTCACAATATGCAACTCTGATCAAAGCAGGGGCTTATCATGGCATCAAAGCGTATCCTCAAGGAATTAAAGGACTTGCAAAAGGATCCCCCGACATCATGCAGTGCAGGTATGAGCTCTTGATTTATCAATGGATTACTGAACACTACCACAAGGTTTGCATCTGAACATTAATATGGTTTTGAGGAGGATACTAATTAACCGTTCGTCTCTGATTGAATTTCAGGGTAAAAGATCATAATAGGAAACCTTTTAGTATGCTGTTGTTTTTTATTTCGTGGGATCATCTCCCACTATTTTTAGTGTCGTATTTTTTTATTTTAACTTTCAGGGGAGTGGTTCTCCCAGGAGTCCATCCTAAGATGTGTTGCTCCTTAGGGAAATAGATTCTGTATATCTGTGTTACAGTTTATCAGTTGCTTCTGAATGCAATTGTTTGTCAGCACACATTTAGTTGTATAGAAAAATTCTAGCTCTCATGTTGTCATAGCTAATGTTGATGCTTGATCCTCTAAAGGGACATCTAGAACAGATCATCTTGCTTTCTTTTTTCGAGTAGAAATGTCTTATTTTTGAGTGGTGAGCAACTGTTTCAGTTTTGTCTTGCTTTTTTGCCCTTTTGCTTGTACCATTTTTTGTGGGAGAATTTGCATGTACAAGCTTGGAATTCATGAAGTATAGGTTTCTATTTATTTAGGTCCTGCTGGTGAGGATATGTTCCACTGGCAGGCAACCATCATGGGTCCGCCTGATAGTCCATATGCTGGAGGTGTTTTCTTAGTGAATATTCATTTTCCCCCGGACTACCCCTTCAAACCTCCAAAGGTTAGTAGCACTGCTGTTCTATAGCAATTGTTTTCTTATGCAATGTGTTTTTATGAAGGATGTTCATGTTATGCCTCTCCATGCTCCATGAACGTAAATGTTACTTTGTCATATGTGTGTACTTGCCGCTAGGTTTCAATAGGAGGATTAACTAGATGCTTATATTTCTTTGACTATAGAAAAAAATTCACTAATTCGCTGTTATAGATTATCTTTTTTTTTCAGTTTTGTAGTGTTCTTTTATTGATTGATTATGAATCTGACATCTCTTTCTTCCAACTATCTCCCTTTTAGGTATCTTTTAAGACAAAGGTCTTCCACCCGAACATCAATAGCAATGGAAGCATATGTCTCGATATTCTTAAGGAGCAGTGGAGCCCTGCTTTGACAATCTCTAAGGTGCTGCCACAAAATGTCGAACCACCTTTCTGTTACAATGCACTCATTTTGATCTCCTTGACTTATTCCTCATTTGCATCAGGTTGTATTGTTAATTCTTAATGTATGATGATATTTGATAAATGCTATTGCTTCGTGAAATTGATTTGTGATTCTTTGTGATGATACCAATCTTTTCTTGGGATCTAAACATTTAACGACTCTTATGCTTCTTGGAAATTGAAATTGTTATTCTTTGCCATAATAAATCGTCTAGGAAATTGAATGTTGTTTATCCATACTGTAATGCTTCAGAACAAAGATTATATGAAGGAAGTTTTAATTATTGTTTCAGTTACCAGCATATCGTAGCAGAATATCAAGCGCAAGCCTCTATTTAAGTTCAAAGATTTGCAGAATCTATATAAAAAAGTATATGTACATAAAAATGATAGGCAATAATTCTAGTTAAGGATCCTTTGCTCTATACCCAAAGGATAATACAATTCAGTTAACACATAACTCTCTTTTAAGTTATCCTATTTTGTTCTTATAGATATATGTAAGATAACATATATATAACTACAAATGCTGCTATGTACTAGCCTGCACCTCACAAAACATATATGCCTTAATGCTCAGAAGCATGGTAACTGTACTAATGTTTTGCTATACAACTAACTGCCGTTTCTTTTGTATGTACCAGGTTTTACTTTCCATCTGCTCCTTGCTTACTGACCCCAACCCAGATGACCCTCTTGTCCCTGAGATTGCTCACATGTACAAGACGGATCGGCCTAAGTATGAAGCAACAGCCCGCAGCTGGACGCAGAAGTATGCCATGGGATGAAAACAAGACCCGTATTGGAATTCGCTGCATAAATGCAGACGATTGTGGTGTTGTCCCAAGAAACTATTTCTGGGCGTTATGGTTACCCCATCCCTTGTGGTTCTTGTGCATTGTCCGATCCATCTAGGATCGATCTCGTAGCCATCATCAATCTACCATCAGTGCCGATAATGAGACGACTTGTGCATGCTGTGACAACTATGCTAGTGATGTTATTTGGTAAATGATTCGCATTGAAGATCTGTCGTGTGCGCGCCTTGTGCAGTAGCACGGCCCATGTTTGCACAACGAATCTTTTTTTGGATTGCTATTATGTGCTATCTGAAGTTGGGGCGTTGGCATTGCGTCCTTTGGAAGAATCTAGGCCCATCTTTATGCGGCAGAGAACATGCATGGTGCCTGGCTTCCTTACCGTGCCTTTCTTGCCGGCACGGGCAGGCAATTGCAAATTGCAATGCCTCCTGCCACCCTCCTGACCTCTCCGCAGTCCAATATCGCAATGATCACGTTTAAGCTACCAAGATCGTGACTTTATTTTTCAACCATGCATAGGAGGTAATAAGAGGGGAATATCAAGGGAAATCTGCACGTGGGGAATGATGAGGGAAACGCGATTTGTGTGAAAGGGGCAGGCAAACGCGAGTTGTGCTCAGGTAGAGCGTAAATCAATTGTGGAAAGGCATAGGGCGAAAAAGTAGTATTAATAATTAATAAGAACATGCAAACAAATGGCCTATTAGCTCAGCTGGTTAGAGCGTCGTGCTAATAACGCGAAGGTCGCAGGTTCGAGACCTGCATGGGCCATGCATTATTTTTTTTGCCCTCGTATAACTTCGTATAATGT
>LAPY01000004.1:491451-514403 GCA_000970635.1 Eragrostis tef
TCGAGCGGTACGTGCGGGAGAGGCTCCCGGGCTTCCGCACCAACGTGCAGCTTTGCAACGCGCTCATCAACTTCCACGCGCGCTGCGGCGGCTTGCCCCAGGCGCAGCAGCTGTTCGACGAAATGCCCAGGAAGAGCATCGTGTCGTGGACGGCGATGATCACCGGCTACGGCATGCACGGGCGCATCCGGCCGGACAACGTCGCCATGGTCGGCCTCCTGTCGGCGTGCAGCCATGCCGGGCTCTACGACCAGGGACGCAAGTACTTCTCAGAAATGGAAAGCGCCTACAAGTTGCGACCTACTCTGGAGCACTACACCTGCATGGTAGACCTGCTCGGGCGTGCCGGCCGCCTCGAGGAGGCGCGGGAGCTCATCTCGTCAATGCCCATGCCGGCCGACGGTGCAGTCTGGGGCGCGCTTCTTGGTGCGTGCAAGATACACAAGAATGTAGAGATCGGGGAGGAGGCCTTCGAGCACATCGTCAAGCTCGAGCCGGGCAATGTGGGCTACTACGTGCTCATGTCGAACATATACACCGACACTGGGCAGCTGGACGGCGTGGCGAGGGTGCGGGCGATGATGAGGCAGCGCGGGCTCAAGAAGGAGCCTGGCTGCAGCTACGTCGAACACAAGGGGAAGGTTCATCTCTTCATGGCCGATGACCATTCGCACCCTCAGGCGAAGAGGATCTATGAACTGGTAATCAGGCTGGAGCAGATGGTGAAAGAGAAGCCGGGAGTGCAGGAGAGCTGGGAACGCATGGAGAAGGAGGCTGCGCCGCCGCTGGTGGGTTTTCACAGTGAGAAGCTGGCCGTGGCGTTTGGATTGTTGAACACAGCAGCCGGCAGCGAGATTGTGGTGATCAAGAACCTCAGGGTGTGCGGTGACTGCCACTTGTTCTTGAAGTCCGTTTCTGCGATTGCCAACCGCGCGTTCCTGGTCCGAGACGCCAGCCGCTTCCATCGCTTCGAGGGTGGAGTCTGCTCCTGCAAAGATTACTGGTGAAGGATCTGGTGCTCGCCATGTCGCACCACAACAAAACCGAAGCGCAACTTGCTGAGGTCTTGATGGGTGCCGACGACTTGGGATCACCGCAAGACGGTGCTCAGCTGAGATCCCAGCTGATGCAAATCGAACATGCCTAATCGCCGATACAGGGAGATGAGGCAAGATGGCAGCACCTCGCTCATCAAGTTTTCAGTCGCTACTGCTACTGACGTCCCCTGTTGCCGAGTGACAGTTTAAAAGGCAGGCGGGACGTGCGATAAAAGAGATGTAGCGTTTTGTAGTGTGCAACTCCGATCTCCCAAAAAAAAAAAAGAGTGCTGTATAAAAGAGACGGCGAACTTTCTGCACAAACGTCCTTCCTCCAATCTGTTCCTCAGTCCTGCCGTAGTTAATACAGAAGATGCGTTGTCCCAGAAATCACAGCGGCAAATCATGAAACTGGCACAACGGCAAATCACAGCGGATAAGTCATAACCAAAGACTTTATGTTCAAAAATGAAGCTAATTACTGCATTCCAGTATGTGTTCCCTCTTAACGTGTGTTTCAACCAACAAAGGAAAATGGATATAGAGCACACAGAAAAGAAAATGTCCGTAAGAAAAATCAAGAAAAGAGAAAATGGGACCAATATATTAATAATGTATACTCAAGATGACGGTAGCTGTCATGTACATAAATCTTCAGAAGCTATTGTAATACACAATTCTACTAGTACATTCGTCAAAACCAAGTCCATATAAATGTTTTGCCTAGTTTACAAAGAATGATATCCTGGACAGAGACTCAGAAAGAAAGAGAAAAAAAGAATATATAAGAGGGCGACTTTGCATTCTTGTACAACACCTGATGATATCACAGCACCTCACATCCCTGTTGAGGATGTCCTCCCTATTCTTTGAGCACCAAGTTTTGGTGCCGGCTTCGTCCCTCTACCCCTGCTTGAAGCTAAAGGTCTAGCTTTGGTTGCTGGGGGCCGCGCAGCGATCTCACCCCATAGGTCGTCAGTATTTGCTGCTGCTGGCTTTAACGGCTTCCCAGATGATTTTGGCGGAGCTGCAGCAATATCACCCCACAAGTCATCAACATCATTGTGTGATGTTGATGGTTTGATATCTGAAGACTTCGCTGCAATTTTGGGTGGTGTGGCAGCAATAGGACCCCATAGAGGATCATCTTCTGGTTTCGATGCTTTCAGTGGATGTGATTTTGAGGCATTTGCAACTGCATTTGACAAAATCACAAAGAAAAAAATAAATATTAATCATTTTAAGCAATTAGCTCAGCAGCTGGAAGTTTCATTGCATGCGGAACTGAGATTGGTCAAGGGCTAAATATCATTGATATATTAGATGGTAGCTTCAAATTTGATGATCTTTGTGATGGTACTGAGCAATATTACCACTAAAGCCATGTGACTGGTTGGGCAAAAACAATGCGGTAGACAACATACCTGCTTGCTTTGGCTGCACCACTGGACGTTTCTGAGCCGCCTGTATGTTGGAGAGAAGGGATGGTGATGGCTTATCCTCAAATGGATCCACATCATCCCAACCATCCTTGTCACTACCATTCTCTTCATGATCATTAGCATCCTCAAACTCACCCCATCCATCTACTGAAGACCTTGCTGATGCCGGTGCAGCTTGATCAAACGAGCTAGACGTGGATGGGGCATATGCCACTGTGGCTGACTGAGTATCTGTGATAACAGAACTGGTATCAATGGTAGATCTTTTGAAAGCTAATCAAAACTAGAAATACTGGGACAAATTTCAAAAGTTAGACAATTACAGGTACTAAAGATAACAGATACCATAAGGCTAGCATTCATGTCTCATCATGACATACTGCATAATCCCTACGATTTTCGTTTATTGACGTTGGTTAGTGTGATTTGTACTAACCAACGTCAAGAAATAGAAACAGGAGGGAGTACTATATTAATACTCTTGTTAGACATACAGTTCATCCCATTATGCAAGTTATCAGAATTCAGGCTATATTGCCTAAAGAAATTGTGGTATTGAAAATACTAATACCTGGTGTAGCAGACGGGGATGCTGAAATTTGTGAACCACTTGCATTTGCAGCAGAAACCAGACCATGGTCAGAAGGTTTACCCTTTTGAGTAAGAGAACTCATGGCCCACCTGTTTTCAGATGAGTTCAAATAAGCAATCAGCAATTAAATGGAATACAAACAAGACTAAAAGAAACAAAAAACCTAAATACAACACCAAGGCTTTTAACAGCACTGGGGTGGCTTCTTAACATTAGCATGAGTTTTTCCTACTCTTGCAATTAAACATATGACTGATAAACTCACAATTTAAGAATGCATCGTTCAACTTTCAAATGGGGAAAAAAATCTAGCATAGCCGATTTGATTGACAGCATAGAGCATAGAGGGAAGATAACTTACCCAAGTAAACCAGCATTTCCAGGCTTTAACTCAATACCAGTACTTTCAGCTGCCCTGTTGTCTCCCATATTAAGCTATAAAACAAAAGGTGTAAACCATATATGACTAGAAACATTGACAGAAGAAAACTATGGACAATAATATTTTTATCATTAAAATATAACAGACTAATTTATGCCGGCTATAATTTAGTCGGTTATAGCCGGCAACTATTTGATCCCTCGTTGCAAGGAACCGTAATTTTTTAAACCAGTTTCACAGAACCACTAGTATTTGCACCATTTGTAGCGCAAAACCACAACTTACAGTTTCAGTCCCACATGTCAGCCACAGAAGAAGTGCATAGGACCAAAAGAGGCTGTCATGTGGGCATAGGACTAAATTTGTTGTTTTGTGCATTAAGTGGCGCAAATACTTGTGGTTTTCTCGTTTCAAAAGTTGTAGTTTCTTGCAACAAAAGACCAAATAGTTGTGATTTTGTGGAATTAACTCACGGACGGGAGGAGCGGCCCCAAAAAATTGTAGAGCACCGAAGCCCTCAAATTTTAAATGAACACAGATGGATTACTTAGCCTTGAAACGCACATGTGGCTTCTGAATACTTGCCTCTTCGATTTATGGTAGGTCCAGAATAATAAGGCGATGCTTTAAGAGCAAATGTTTTCAGAATGTTACAAAAGAAATCTAAACCACCTGTTAGATGGTGCTCCCTACCAACAAGAGTCTTTGGTACATAATAAAAAGTGAACCAATGGTGGACTACGGTGACCCAGTAAAGCCAACAATTGTAAGCAGAAAAAATTGATATGCATACCTTTTCATGGTGCTGCCTAGCTATTTGCAAGAACTGATCAGTAGCCTGGAAAGCTTTGGTCCTCACATCACTATACAAGAAACAACTCATTTGAGAGACTAATTACCAGAACATGATGCAGAAAGGAAAGTTCGAACATGAGGCTGTTTAAATTTTGAATATCTTTGCCACTGGAAAATAAACCATCTAGAATGTTAAACTTCACATTTTCGATGCTTCTTCAACATGTATAGTACCCATCAAGAACATTCTTTAGCAAGTTCACATCTAGTACCTAACAATCTCGCTTATTGGTGGGAACCACATGCTACTAAATCGTAGGCCCATAGTTAACTTCTTCTGATATAAAGTTGATAAGCAAAAATTGCTTCATCAGGGGAAAAATATCAAATAAAAAAATCAGATTGAAAGATGAATTTTACTATTTCCAGAAACGAAGCTGTGTTATGCTATGCGTACATATTGTGACCATACCTTCAACTGTTAGGATCACCAAATTCAGATTGAAAGATGAATAGTTCAGTTTCCATTTCAATTTAGTGAGTAGATATTAGTGATTATATTTTAATGGCATAAACAAAGAGAAACCAGAGAGAACGTTCATAGTCATATTGTTCGGGAAAAAAAAAGGTCATGGTCAGCGATTAATATTGTCACTGTTTTGTGTATTCAGCTCATCATTGGATACGGCTCGCTTTCTTCAGCCCAGCCGACCAGCCTTCTTCGTCATTGGAGGCGGAGCATCAGCATTCAGCAAAGAACGGGTATGGAGGTGTGAGAAAGAAGCAGAGAGGTTTGGTAGTGGCCTTTGAGTAGTGTAATCGGCAGGCAGTACAAAGGAAGCGGGATAGTCATCAACTTATCATATTTACTGTTGGGCTTGAGAGTGGTGGTGACTGGTGAGCCAAGTGGATGTAGTGGCCCATCTCTCTTCTTCTTTTTCCTTTTTTTCCTATCATATATTGATATATGTATGATACATGTGCTTATTAGGCTAGACCGCTAGAGTGATTTACACCTAGATATCTGACAATGCTGGTGCCTGAGAGACGCTGCACCCCAATCATTTGTTCCAGTTGTTACAACAAAAGGTACAGCTTTTACGACCGTTATTGTCAATTAAAACATGCAGCAAGGAGAAAGTAGAGAAAACACTAAGGCCATACCTATCCGGGTCAAATGTAAGGACAACAACGTTAGGTAGGATGCGAGTTGCAATCTCTGTCATATCATAGTATGAACTAGTGACACTGAGAGCCATGATTCCTGCCATGGAGTAAAATATATGTCAGTTATGATACAAGGCATTGAACTTGCTAGCTGAAAATCAATCAAAGAAAACTCAGCTAAAGCTAAAACACATCTGCACAGGTGAACGTACCAGCTGCTCGGGCTGGAGGGAAGGTATCACGTAGTGCGCGGACTGTGAATGCGTTGATCAATACTCTCTTCCTGGTCTGTTAAAATAATAAAGGCTTGTTAACAAAGAGGCAAAGAAAATACGGTGGAAACAATACATGAGACCCATCTCCCGGCTATAAATTGGACATGGTTCTTATATCCTAAATCAGGGTTTACAGCAGTCTCAGGTCCAGTGAGCATTTTCTGTATTTTTCAATGGTCCTATATTAATACTGAATATCACTACTTCCAGATAAGCTGTGACAGCCAGCATGTCTTCGAAAGAAACTTGAAAATAATATGAAAGCAGAATTCTATACACAAGCCTTGAATTCGTTTTTATTCTTTCTTTGTTTCTTGCAGATTTAAACATAAATATGTTCCCTCAAGAAAATTGATGGCCAAATTTTCTTTATATATACAATATAAACATCTAAGTATAAGATGGTGAACATTACTGTTCAGCATGTCTACTCCCTCTGTGATTGTTCAATTGATGTTGGGTAGTTCATTTAATCACGTCAACAACAAAAAAAAAAAAGAACCGGAGGTAGTAGTTAAACATATTTTACACATAGCATGGAAATGAAAATCGGTACAATACAAGCAAAAATAGTAGCAGTGTTCTTGAGACAAACCCCATCATTCATGTAATTTGCAATATTCCCAAGAAGAATTGTAGTGTTTGTCCTGATTCCAGGTTCTTCATCCACCTGTAACATGCAACAGTGCTTACCAAAACTGCAGTAGAAACCTTCTCGAATCCAAAGGGGAATAAAGAGTCAAACACATCTTAATCAAACCAGAACATCACCTGTAGCTTAGACAGATACTTCAAGAGTGATCCTGAAATTGTGCGCTGAGACAACTACAGTAACAGATCAGGCAATTAGTCATATCAAAGGTCATGGTCAGGAGTTTATTCAACATTTTCGACCATGTCACTGATGATGGAAAGGAACTCACTTTTGGTGCCAATACAAGCATCGACTTCAATGTCAGTTCACGGAGCAAAGAAGAAGTATCAGAAAAGCCAGTGGCAACATGAGGGAAAACCTGCAAATATGTTAGTTCATTAGACATATTTACGGCACATATACAGATGTCCATATCCACAAAAGACAATGGAATAATGCGTATTCTTTTTTCCGCCATCCAATAAATGCAGGGTTTTTTTTTGCTACAGTCAAGTCAACACATGATGACCATTAAGTAGTTTTAGAAAAAATAAGTGTGTGAACAAAAAAGATTGGAATGCCAAGAAAAATTGTCAGAGATTGAAAGAAGTATGCGAGACACTCAAAGAAATTAGGGATACTTTTTAAAAGATGCATGCGCAAATATAGTACACGACAAATAATTGAAACATCTCAATGTTTTGATTAATATCCTCAAAATTTCTCATGTGTTATTTTTTTTAAAAAAAATTCTATAAGGGACTCTGATTTCCCCTATATTCTCAAGGTTTTTTGTTTATTTTTATGACACTCTTATATTTTTCCTCCACTTCCTGTAATTAGGGGCTGTTTGGATTTCTACCACAGCTTGCCACGCCAAATGTTCGGCGTGCCACACCTCTTTGGGTCACCGTTTGCTTCACTTCCGCACTTTTGGCTCGCCAAAGAAACTGCGGCGTCATTTACCTGATCTGCCGAAGAAATCGCGCCGACGTTGTGGCGGACGTTTCGTCCGCCAAACATTTGGCGAGACGCCGCGGGCGAGCGCTGCTGTCACCGCTGTAGCATAAACGAGGTCTGTTGCCTGCTTCGCTCACCGCACGATGGAAAAAAGGCTGCGCACAGCCTACCCAGCACATCCGCTCACTCATCTCTGCAGTTCTTTCACCCTGGTCCCGATCTC
Source organism: Eragrostis tef (assembly GCA_000970635.1). Lineage (NCBI taxonomy): Eukaryota > Viridiplantae > Streptophyta > Magnoliopsida > Poales > Poaceae > Eragrostis > Eragrostis tef. The sequence goes on from LAPY01000004.1 coordinate 498,959, forward strand.
GTCTCTGCCCTTCTCGCACGCTTCTTCCCCTCCAAATTCTCCTCTTGCTGATCTCCAAATCAAGCCCAGGCTTGTGCGCATGCATCGGCCTCTTCTGCTGCTGCTTATTTTTTAATTTCTGATCAAAATCCATTTGATTTGGGTTTCTTCTTAGCATCCTCGCGAATCATGGTGAAGTCTCAAAGAGTCTGTTCTCTCCATTCAGCTCTTCACTTGCGTCACGTATGGGTTCGGTCATATGTCTCTGTAGCTATTCCTCTACAGACTCAATCTGACAGCTAAATTAGTTTAGTTACCATGCTATGTCTTGAAGATTTTTCTTTATTTTTGGGTGGTATTTTCTCTACCTAAATGGACCTAATCATTCGTTATGTGATGCCATGCATATTAATTGGTGAGTGGTAAAGTCACCTCTTCAACTATTAAAGTGATTGTAACTAAGTTTGGCTATGAACCAAACATATTTGCCAAATTTGTGGCATGTCTTATGGTCACCATCCAAACGGTTGCCGCATCTAATTTGCCACAACTTAACTAACTTTCGGTAGGCAACCAAACAATTTCAAGTTACCACAAAGTTGGTCATGCCGCACGTTCGGCTTGCGCCTAACCTTAGTCGTGGCAATCTACGGTCGCCATCCGAACAGGCCCTTACTTGACAGTCAACCTGTGTTGACACTAACGAACGAGTGGCAAAAGAGAATTCGCAAAAAAAATTATCTGTGGCACCAGAGTTATGAATTACTACAAACGTAGGGAAATCGTCCAAAAGGAAAAATATCACATACTTGTTCATCAACAGTTTGAGCTGTCAACGATTCCCCAAACTGTCGTATAACTTCGTATAATAAATTATCTGTGGCACCAGAGTTATGAATTACTACAAACGTAGGGAAATCGTCCAAAAGGAAAAATATCACATACTTGTTCATCAACAGTTTGAGCTGTCAACGATTCCCCAAACTGATCTATGTGCTGCAAAAGACTAACACGGATAGCCCGGTCATTGGAGGCAAATAGCTTGACAATAGTTGGCAAAACCTGAAAAGGGCAAGCACTCTCTAATCAGATCATCAGATGAGTATTGACCATAGCACATTAGATAGAGTTAAAATAACAATTGGGGGTGGGTGGGGTGGGGGGATCACCTTTGCACTAAATTGGTCGGCGGGAAGCCAGGAACCCATCTTCAATAAAACAGTCAAAGCTGGAGCAGCGGCCGAGCCAAACTCCAGAGCAGAAGCCAATACAGGAAGCAACTGTGTACAAAGGCCCAGAAAATAAGGACATATACATGATCCTTCTAGTTGGTTGAAAAGAAAAATAAATGAAGCTAGCACATCATATATTGAGGATTCAAGGGTTCTACTGCAGATTTTAGCAGCCATACCTTTTTCAGGACTATCTCACGGGGAAGCTGCTCGGCTACATTTGGGAGTTTCCGGAAAAAGCTATCTTTCTCAACGCTATCCTTTAAATTAAGAACTTCCATGAATTGAATGGTCTCTACTAACTTGTTCTGGAAGAACTCTGAAAACAAATAACCAAATACATTACTGCAGGTTTTGGCAACTAATAATGTAAATGTTTTTATGTAGAACTAATAACAATGATAGTGACAGTCAGCACTTAAGTAAATTGGGTAAAAAAAATGTCACAAAAAATCAGGCAGAAAGATAGGGGAGAAATGTTGAGCATACCGCTATTGTCAATAAGTTTTGAAGGATTTAATCTACGAGTAGGTTGGGAACTCAAGAGCCTCTGGTAATCTGGAAGTAGAGACTATAAGGAGCAAAATAATCATCAGCTGAAGATACACAAAGATGCAGAATAGGGGAGAAACTCCAAACATGTTTGCAGTGTAAAAATAAATTCCAAGTTGCGATAATGGAAGCTAACCTTTGGAATTGAAGCAGTATTCCGGAGGTCCTCTGTCCTAGCCAGCTTTGCACCAGAGAAGAGTTCATAAATTAAACACCCTGCATCGTGTGTTCATTTTATCTTAAGATCATCAAGGGTAAACAAAGCCAAGTTCAAGCAAAATCAGTACATCAGTTTGCACCTAACATTTTTCTCTTTATTTCATACCTTTTCGCTTGATTTAGAAAGCACAAGCTCAATCTATCTAAACATAAGTGGTTTATACTATGGATATAGTCTTATAGCCAGTTAAGCATGCCGAAACTAATTAAGAGACAACAAAAACTGTCACAAAGTGCATACAGTGAGGACTCAGGCATCCTTCAGAAAAAACCATCCCCCAAACTGTAATGAAAGACCTTTCTTACAGATGCCCCCATTGCAAGCATGCAATGCAGCATAAGGAGCAACAAAGTGTTATTTCTGCTCACCCAATCCCCAAGAATCAATGGCCCACGAAGGTGATTTTCTAATTGAGACCCAGTCTGACTTTGTCAGCTCCATTGGCTTGTACTGCGTTCCAACTAACCATTCAAATTGCTGTGAGAAAAACGAATAGAAAGGTAAGAAACTGAGATAAAATTCTAAACAATATTTACAAGTAATATAATTATATAATTATATAATCTCCATTCCTATTGCTACAGCTACATAGTAATAAAGCATATTAACCCCTGCTTTCTAGAAACAACCCCAAGTGGACCCTAACAGAACAGATCCACAACTCTCCGAGCTTAACTTAGATGGCAATTAAATCCTTACCAACATGGGGCTACCAGAGGCTTCATTGTTGGCATCGAATTCTGAAAGAACATCAAAGGCGTGAAGCTTCCAGTCCAGAGTTTGAGTAACTACTACACTGGCCAAGCATACATTTCCATGAACCTGGAATAGGTAAAATGAAGGCAATCAGAACACTTACAACTAACACATATCAAGTTTTTGTTATTTCAATAGACCTGAGTGGTAAAGTCACCTCTTCAACTATTAAAGTGATTGTAACTAAGTTTGGCTATGAACCAAACATATTTGCCAAATTTGTGGCATGTCTTATGGTCACCATCCAAACGGTTGCCGCATCTAATTTGCCACAACTTAACTAACTTTCGGTAGGCAACCAAACAATTTCAAGTTACCACAAAGTTGGTCATGCCGCACGTTCGGCTTGCGCCTAACCTTAGTCGTGGCAATCTACGGTCGCCATCCGAACAGGCCCTTACTTGACAGTCAACCTGTGTTGACACTAACGAACGAGTGGCAAAAGAGAATTCGCAAAAAAAATTATCTGTGGCACCAGAGTTATGAATTACTACAAACGTAGGGAAATCGTCCAAAAGGAAAAATATCACATACTTGTTCATCAACAGTTTGAGCTGTCAACGATTCCCCAAACTGATCTATGTGCTGCAAAAGACTAACACGGATAGCCCGGTCATTGGAGGCAAATAGCTTGACAATAGTTGGCAAAACCTGAAAAGGGCAAGCACTCTCTAATCAGATCATCAGATGAGTATTGACCATAGCACATTAGATAGAGTTAAAATAACAATTGGGGGTGGGTGGGGTGGGGGGATCACCTTTGCACTAAATTGGTCGGCGGGAAGCCAGGAACCCATCTTCAATAAAACAGTCAAAGCTGGAGCAGCGGCCGAGCCAAACTCCAGAGCAGAAGCCAATACAGGAAGCAACTGTGTACAAAGGCCCAGAAAATAAGGACATATACATGATCCTTCTAGTTGGTTGAAAAGAAAAATAAATGAAGCTAGCACATCATATATTGAGGATTCAAGGGTTCTACTGCAGATTTTAGCAGCCATACCTTTTTCAGGACTATCTCACGGGGAAGCTGCTCGGCTACATTTGGGAGTTTCCGGAAAAAGCTATCTTTCTCAACGCTATCCTTTAAATTAAGAACTTCCATGAATTGAATGGTCTCTACTAACTTGTTCTGGAAGAACTCTGAAAACAAATAACCAAATACATTACTGCAGGTTTTGGCAACTAATAATGTAAATGTTTTTATGTAGAACTAATAACAATGATAGTGACAGTCAGCACTTAAGTAAATTGGGTAAAAAAAATGTCACAAAAAATCAGGCAGAAAGATAGGGGAGAAATGTTGAGCATACCGCTATTGTCAATAAGTTTTGAAGGATTTAATCTACGAGTAGGTTGGGAACTCAAGAGCCTCTGGTAATCTGGAAGTAGAGACTATAAGGAGCAAAATAATCATCAGCTGAAGATACACAAAGATGCAGAATAGGGGAGAAACTCCAAACATGTTTGCAGTGTAAAAATAAATTCCAAGTTGCGATAATGGAAGCTAACCTTTGGAATTGAAGCAGTATTCCGGAGGTCCTCTGTCCTAGCCAGCTTTGCACCAGAGAAGAGTTCATAAATTAAACACCCTGCATCGTGTGTTCATTTTATCTTAAGATCATCAAGGGTAAACAAAGCCAAGTTCAAGCAAAATCAGTACATCAGTTTGCACCTAACATTTTTCTCTTTATTTCATACCTTTTCGCTTGATTTAGAAAGCACAAGCTCAATCTATCTAAACATAAGTGGTTTATACTATGGATATAGTCTTATAGCCAGTTAAGCATGCCGAAACTAATTAAGAGACAACAAAAACTGTCACAAAGTGCATACAGTGAGGACTCAGGCATCCTTCAGAAAAAACCATCCCCCAAACTGTAATGAAAGACCTTTCTTACAGATGCCCCCATTGCAAGCATGCAATGCAGCATAAGGAGCAACAAAGTGTTATTTCTGCTCACCCAATCCCCAAGAATCAATGGCCCACGAAGGTGATTTTCTAATTGAGACCCAGTCTGACTTTGTCAGCTCCATTGGCTTGTACTGCGTTCCAACTAACCATTCAAATTGCTGTGAGAAAAACGAATAGAAAGGTAAGAAACTGAGATAAAATTCTAAACAATATTTACAAGTAATATAATTATATAATTATATAATCTCCATTCCTATTGCTACAGCTACATAGTAATAAAGCATATTAACCCCTGCTTTCTAGAAACAACCCCAAGTGGACCCTAACAGAACAGATCCACAACTCTCCGAGCTTAACTTAGATGGCAATTAAATCCTTACCAACATGGGGCTACCAGAGGCTTCATTGTTGGCATCGAATTCTGAAAGAACATCAAAGGCGTGAAGCTTCCAGTCCAGAGTTTGAGTAACTACTACACTGGCCAAGCATACATTTCCATGAACCTGGAATAGGTAAAATGAAGGCAATCAGAACACTTACAACTAACACATATCAAGTTTTTGTTATTTCAATAGACCCGATTGTTGATTAAGATGCACCATCCAAGCCAACAATACATAAACAACAAGTTGCAACAAAATCAATAAATGAAAACAGGGAAAAGCCCTAGGTCAATACTCAAGAAAAGTTAAAAAGTCATGCATGCATGATAAAAAAATCCATAACAACAGGTTCATACTGCAATTGCATCGTCGTTTATAACTCGTCACAAGAAATCATCCGTACAAGTCAACAGGTGCAGCAAGAAATAAATAGTGGAAGATTTTCTCTTGCATCTATAGTGGGCAAAAACAATAAGATTGTATACTATCCCACTCTTCAACTCTTAATACAGAAACTTACGAGCTTGCAGTCATTGTTGAGAAAGCTCACAGCTTTCGTTATCTGATGAAGTCCCCATGCGTAGTACTCATCTCTGCAACATATTTATTAGTCATGATTAGGGCAAAAAAAAAAACGTGTAACAAATCTGAGTCAAAATATATAGATAAACGCCAGAGATTACATAGTCCTGCTTTACAAAAAAAAAGGCAATTTGATAAAAATTAAAGGACAAGACATTAATGGTACCTCTGTGTACCACCCAGGTTCAGTTCCTTGAGCTTTTCTGAAAGTGGCACAACTGGTTCTGTTACAATATAAATTGTATGCTTCATGGCAGGTCCATCAGGAACTTCTGCTTCAGTGCTGTGGAGAAAGGATAAAATATTTGGATGCCGCACCTGAATGAACAACAATAAATTGACTTAGCTAATGTTGAGAAAATATAAATCCCAATCAAACCCAAAGAAAAAAAACCTTTTACACAATAGAGGGGTATAAAAAATGACCCCCGACCCCTACCTCCTCTTTCATTATTGAAGGGAGTTGTTTCGACCCTTCCAACATTGAAAAATTAGAAATAATTATCATCAAACTACTAATGAAGTTGGCTTACCGTTCGTAATCTCTTGACACCATTGCGACCAGCAACCAAATGCCTGTCCTGAGGATTGCTCCCTGACAGAGAAAAAATTGACACAGGCGACCCGTCATCCTGGAGAAAACAAGACAACAACAATTTCAGCCATCACACACATACCAGACAAAATTAAGAAAATAAACTTTCAGGTAGCAAACAATAGCATGCTTAAGCAATCAAACTGCAATCAATAAGAATGAACAATAAAACAACTGCAGTTGTGTTAATACTACAGTGACATTCATTAGGATTGTTTCAAAAAAAAAAGACATTCATTAGGATGATAAGATGGCACATAATGCTCTGAGTCTAAACCTCCACATATTTGACAATATGTCAAGGATCACTAATTAGGCTACGCATATTCATAACAGGTTGGTCGTAAGAACCTAAAAGCTTTCTAGGTAATTCGATACAAGCAATCACTCAGTTGTCGAGTTCAGTATGAGACTGTCAGCTTTGTATCGACATTTAGCATCAGCATTCAACGATGTGCAAGGATTAAAATCAGCACTTGCAATATCCACAGATAGGAAACTCCCATATTCAGCATCCCAATCACGATCGACCCAGCATCACGCCGTAAAATATCTCACATCCGGTCCGTGCATTCCAACAGCACCCACAAAAGTTAGCAACATAGATAACCTTAAGTGGACCGTAAGCGCGCACGTGAGAGCTCATGAGAAATCTCGATGTCCCACAAAAAGTTATCCACTTCATTGAATACAACCTAAATGGTAGCACCGGTGAGATCCTCGCTATCCTTGACCCTCCTTGACCCTCCTCGAAGTCTCGATGTTTTGCCACATAAATTCATAATCAAACCAGCAGCTACCAGTTTAAAACGTAAATAAAATGCAATCAAGACACATCCCCCGTTTGCTTAACCAAACGAGCCGTCGATCAACTGTACATTGAATGCACCAATTCTCTTCCTGAAGCGTCGCTGAACCTATTACCAGTCCAGCATAGTACACACTAGCATGGCACGCGCACTTTGTTCCAGCTCGAAACCACCAATGAACCAGCAACAAGTAGCATATGAACCTAATTAACAATACAGTAACTACCTCCGCGGTTCTACGAGGATCTCATCTGCCCGCCCCCGGTCGAGGGCGACGAGAAGGAGAGGATACGTAGCGCATACCTTGGAGGTTCCGCGGTGATGCGTCCATGAGCCCCAGGCGGAGGCATAGGGCTCGCCAATGGTGTAGGGGAAGTCCTTGAGGCCCGATCCGGATCCCGCGACCACTTCCTTGAGGAACTTGAACATTTTGCTCTACCTCTCCGCTGACTGATCCCCGCCCAATTTCCCTCGCCGCAGCGTTTGATCAGCCTCGATCGCCTCCCCGCGGCGGTGAGTGGTCGGCGCGCCGACGCGGCGAGGTAGATCCGGGCCGGTGGACGAGTAGGCGACTGGGCGTCGAAAGGGGGCGAGAGAAGGGGAAGGGGAAACCGGCACGGTGGGGCCCACCTGGAAGTGGGTAGAAACTATTTGCGCTTTTGCCCCTCCCGTCTGCGAATCCCGAGCCGGCCAGACATGTCATAGAACGGCTCATTCTAGCAAGAAATGCAAAGTATTTTTTGGCACGACAAATTGCATGATTTGCAATGGGCATGCACGTGTGAGTTGTACTCTACGTATGTACCCATGTATGTTTGTGAATAAAATATTGAAGAGGAAGCTTCATTCTGGAGAGTATAGAAGTTGCCCCTTGATATTTGTGCTCAAGGTTCGATTTTGACAGAGTTAGCATAGTGAAAACTAGTGCTCCGCCTTTTGTCGTACTCGCTGGAAGAAACTGTGGTTTAACACGCTACTTGGCTCTTCGACAATAGAGCCAGTTCAAGAGAATAGCTAAAAATGTATTCCAAATTTCTTGATTTACCTATTCTCTAAAATAAACATCCACAAAAAAACTACTCTAATCTAACACTCTTTGTAAGAAAGCTAACAAGGCTAGCTAGTAACACCGAAGCGGAGAGCCACAAAATTTACAGAGTGAATCAGACAATGCATAGAGATACTTTTTATAGTTGCTCTCAGAAGAAAAAAAAACATCATCAGAGATGCCGCCAGGAAATAATCTCAGAAAAAAAAAGTATTACAAATCTGTGTTACCTACTATGTCCCTCGAAAAGTTTTTTTTAAAAAAATTATGACTAGCACATACCCAAAAGTAGAGATGGCAATAGGTCGGGTTTGGAGCGGGTTATATAGAAACTCGTCCATTACAAAACCCGTACCACCAAGCTAAACCCGTACCCTCGAACTTTTATGGGTGCAAAACAGCACCCATACCCATATCCGTCGGGGACCTGAAACCCAACGAGTCCCCATTAGGTTTGGCTATGTTTAACAAAAAATGCCTCAATCAATACATCTTCGTAATTATATTGAGATCTCAAAAAAAAGTACTGACCAAATAAACATACCTGAGCTATTAATATAGCAACATGAAAACAAAAAAGGTTCCAACAGCGCTAAATAAAACTATGCCCGTCAAATTCTAATGTCAAAACATCCCATTGTGAATTGAAAGCAGCCAATAATGCATCTTCGAAAGTAGATTCATCGTAGATAAACCTATTGGCAAATGGGCTGTTGACACCATTGCGACCAGCAACCAAATGCCTGTCCTGAGGATTGCTCCCTGACAGAGAAAAAATTGACACAGGCGACCCGTCATCCTGGAGAAAACAAGACAACAACAATTTCAGCCATCACACACATACCAGACAAAATTAAGAAAATAAACTTTCAGGTAGCAAACAATAGCATGCTTAAGCAATCAAACTGCAATCAATAAGAATGAACAATAAAACAACTGCAGTTGTGTTAATACTACAGTGACATTCATTAGGATTGTTTCAAAAAAAAAAGACATTCATTAGGATGATAAGATGGCACATAATGCTCTGAGTCTAAACCTCCACATATTTGACAATATGTCAAGGATCACTAATTAGGCTACGCATATTCATAACAGGTTGGTCGTAAGAACCTAAAAGCTTTCTAGGTAATTCGATACAAGCAATCACTCAGTTGTCGAGTTCAGTATGAGACTGTCAGCTTTGTATCGACATTTAGCATCAGCATTCAACGATGTGCAAGGATTAAAATCAGCACTTGCAATATCCACAGATAGGAAACTCCCATATTCAGCATCCCAATCACGATCGACCCAGCATCACGCCGTAAAATATCTCACATCCGGTCCGTGCATTCCAACAGCACCCACAAAAGTTAGCAACATAGATAACCTTAAGTGGACCGTAAGCGCGCACGTGAGAGCTCATGAGAAATCTCGATGTCCCACAAAAAGTTATCCACTTCATTGAATACAACCTAAATGGTAGCACCGGTGAGATCCTCGCTATCCTTGACCCTCCTTGACCCTCCTCGAAGTCTCGATGTTTTGCCACATAAATTCATAATCAAACCAGCAGCTACCAGTTTAAAACGTAAATAAAATGCAATCAAGACACATCCCCCGTTTGCTTAACCAAACGAGCCGTCGATCAACTGTACATTGAATGCACCAATTCTCTTCCTGAAGCGTCGCTGAACCTATTACCAGTCCAGCATAGTACACACTAGCATGGCACGCGCACTTTGTTCCAGCTCGAAACCACCAATGAACCAGCAACAAGTAGCATATGAACCTAATTAACAATACAGTAACTACCTCCGCGGTTCTACGAGGATCTCATCTGCCCGCCCCCGGTCGAGGGCGACGAGAAGGAGAGGATACGTAGCGCATACCTTGGAGGTTCCGCGGTGATGCGTCCATGAGCCCCAGGCGGAGGCATAGGGCTCGCCAATGGTGTAGGGGAAGTCCTTGAGGCCCGATCCGGATCCCGCGACCACTTCCTTGAGGAACTTGAACATTTTGCTCTACCTCTCCGCTGACTGATCCCCGCCCAATTTCCCTCGCCGCAGCGTTTGATCAGCCTCGATCGCCTCCCCGCGGCGGTGAGTGGTCGGCGCGCCGACGCGGCGAGGTAGATCCGGGCCGGTGGACGAGTAGGCGACTGGGCGTCGAAAGGGGGCGAGAGAAGGGGAAGGGGAAACCGGCACGGTGGGGCCCACCTGGAAGTGGGTAGAAACTATTTGCGCTTTTGCCCCTCCCGTCTGCGAATCCCGAGCCGGCCAGACATGTCATAGAACGGCTCATTCTAGCAAGAAATGCAAAGTATTTTTTGGCACGACAAATTGCATGATTTGCAATGGGCATGCACGTGTGAGTTGTACTCTACGTATGTACCCATGTATGTTTGTGAATAAAATATTGAAGAGGAAGCTTCATTCTGGAGAGTATAGAAGTTGCCCCTTGATATTTGTGCTCAAGGTTCGATTTTGACAGAGTTAGCATAGTGAAAACTAGTGCTCCGCCTTTTGTCGTACTCGCTGGAAGAAACTGTGGTTTAACACGCTACTTGGCTCTTCGACAATAGAGCCAGTTCAAGAGAATAGCTAAAAATGTATTCCAAATTTCTTGATTTACCTATTCTCTAAAATAAACATCCACAAAAAAACTACTCTAATCTAACACTCTTTGTAAGAAAGCTAACAAGGCTAGCTAGTAACACCGAAGCGGAGAGCCACAAAATTTACAGAGTGAATCAGACAATGCATAGAGATACTTTTTATAGTTGCTCTCAGAAGAAAAAAAAACATCATCAGAGATGCCGCCAGGAAATAATCTCAGAAAAAAAAAGTATTACAAATCTGTGTTACCTACTATGTCCCTCGAAAAGTTTTTTTTAAAAAAATTATGACTAGCACATACCCAAAAGTAGAGATGGCAATAGGTCGGGTTTGGAGCGGGTTATATAGAAACTCGTCCATTACAAAACCCGTACCACCAAGCTAAACCCGTACCCTCGAACTTTTATGGGTGCAAAACAGCACCCATACCCATATCCGTCGGGGACCTGAAACCCAACGAGTCCCCATTAGGTTTGGCTATGTTTAACAAAAAATGCCTCAATCAATACATCTTCGTAATTATATTGAGATCTCAAAAAAAAGTACTGACCAAATAAACATACCTGAGCTATTAATATAGCAACATGAAAACAAAAAAGGTTCCAACAGCGCTAAATAAAACTATGCCCGTCAAATTCTAATGTCAAAACATCCCATTGTGAATTGAAAGCAGCCAATAATGCATCTTCGAAAGTAGATTCATCGTAGATAAACCTATTGGCAAATGGGCTGGGTCGGCGCCGACGCGGCGAGGTAGATCCGGGCCGGTGGACGAGTAGGCGACTGGGCGTCGAAAGGGGGCGAGAGAAGGGGAAGGGGAAACCGGCACGGTGGGGCCCACCTGGAAGTGGGTAGAAACTATTTGCGCTTTTGCCCCTCCCGTCTGCGAATCCCGAGCCGGCCAGACATGTCATAGAACGGCTCATTCTAGCAAGAAATGCAAAGTATTTTTTGGCACGACAAATTGCATGATTTGCAATGGGCATGCACGTGTGAGTTGTACTCTACGTATGTACCCATGTATGTTTGTGAATAAAATATTGAAGAGGAAGCTTCATTCTGGAGAGTATAGAAGTTGCCCCTTGATATTTGTGCTCAAGGTTCGATTTTGACAGAGTTAGCATAGTGAAAACTAGTGCTCCGCCTTTTGTCGTACTCGCTGGAAGAAACTGTGGTTTAACACGCTACTTGGCTCTTCGACAATAGAGCCAGTTCAAGAGAATAGCTAAAAATGTATTCCAAATTTCTTGATTTACCTATTCTCTAAAATAAACATCCACAAAAAAACTACTCTAATCTAACACTCTTTGTAAGAAAGCTAACAAGGCTAGCTAGTAACACCGAAGCGGAGAGCCACAAAATTTACAGAGTGAATCAGACAATGCATAGAGATACTTTTTATAGTTGCTCTCAGAAGAAAAAAAAACATCATCAGAGATGCCGCCAGGAAATAATCTCAGAAAAAAAAAGTATTACAAATCTGTGTTACCTACTATGTCCCTCGAAAAGTTTTTTTTAAAAAAATTATGACTAGCACATACCCAAAAGTAGAGATGGCAATAGGTCGGGTTTGGAGCGGGTTATATAGAAACTCGTCCATTACAAAACCCGTACCACCAAGCTAAACCCGTACCCTCGAACTTTTATGGGTGCAAAACAGCACCCATACCCATATCCGTCGGGGACCTGAAACCCAACGAGTCCCCATTAGGTTTGGCTATGTTTAACAAAAAATGCCTCAATCAATACATCTTCGTAATTATATTGAGATCTCAAAAAAAAGTACTGACCAAATAAACATACCTGAGCTATTAATATAGCAACATGAAAACAAAAAAGGTTCCAACAGCGCTAAATAAAACTATGCCCGTCAAATTCTAATGTCAAAACATCCCATTGTGAATTGAAAGCAGCCAATAATACATCTTCAAAAGTAGATTCATCATAGATAAACCTGTATTGGCAAATGGGCTGGTGAGTATTTCAAGGGGTTGCAATGTTTTGAGGCCTCAATGGGACCTACGGGTGGAATCTAAAACCCACACCCGACCCGTAACTTTACGGGCCCCGTACCCACAGACCCACGGGTGAAAATCTCTGCCCGTACCCGCACCCAACGGGTTAAAAACCCGCAGGCCCCGGAGCCACGGGTCAAATTGCCATCCCTAGGCGGTGAGCATGAGCTGGTTGCCGGCACGGTCTATTTGGCTGATCGCGATCCATGCATACCTGACATTCACGCCCATGCCATACAGATCGTGGATGGAGCCCGGATGGATGGTCCGCCAAATTTCCTGGGGAACTCTATCTTGGTCTGCTGGCCGCCGATGGAGACGAAGAAGTCTCAGTCATTTGGGAGGGTCGCCTCAAACGAGCCGTACGTCTGCCTTGAGATCGAACGACTGCACGCCCTTGGGGAAGAGGCCCTGTGGGGCAAGTTGTTCTTCACCAGGGCGTCGTACGCTGTAGCTGACGACACATCCACCGCATTGAGGACGATGGAAGCCACCACGACGGCAACAACGAGAAGCTGCTGCTTCGCCATGGCTGCTGCTGTTATATCGATCTCGGATGGGATTGTCTGGGTCTTCGAAGGCCATGGCCTCGAGCGTATATATCCTAACATAATCGGAGTTTAATGGCATTTCATTCCGCATAAATAACATTATTCCACGCAAAATTAACGTTCATCGTTCAAGGAAAATATCCCAATGGATACTCACAGGTGAAATCTAAAACCCACACCCGACACGTAACTTTACGGGGCCCCGTACCCACAGACCCACGGGTGAGAATCTCTGCCCGTACCCGCACCCAACGGGTTAAAAACCCGCGGGCTCCGGACCCACGGGTCAAATTGCCATCCCTACCCAAGAGGCGAATGGTTGCCTTCAAAACATGTTATTCAAACAAATGGCCTCAGAGAAAGTCAGTTTGGTAAAAAAAATCCCTTTATCCCTTTTTGGGGTTTTATTTCAAATTTGGAGATAGGTTTTGTATTTGTTTATTTATTTAAAACATATTAATTTCTTCTTCTTCTAAACATTTTCATGCCTTGCTTTAATCCTTCACCGGAGCCAATTTTGGCAAATTGAAATGCTCATTTTCGTCTCCGGACAACCCCGCCAGACAACGCATTCGGCCACCAAAAGAAATGGTTCGAATTAGGAGAGATGCGACATCACAACCGATGTAGCCCGTTCAACTATTCCTTTGCTTGAACCGAAAGAAAAACAGCAATAATAATCTCCATCTTGATTAGAGGAGAAACTGGCCAAAATAAAAATGTACAATTCAGGGAATATTTCCGAGGAGAGACTGCAGCACTTATGCTACAGCGCTGTTTGCACAAAGAGAGGGTAAAATTTTGCAATAGCTGTTGGAATATTTGAAGTCTGTTTTGAATAAAATTATATCAGATTTCTACATTTCATGTCCTGTTTGATTTCTCCTCTCCTGTGTTGCAGGTAACATTAGCTGAATCCGTATATATTCCGAAGAGACAGAGAGCAATAAGAGAATAATTAATTTTTGGTATAGTAGATACTAAAGAGATGGAGCAGAACAGTCCACTGTTGAGCCCATCTTCCATCATGGCTTGGTCGGTCTCAGAACGCCCTTGGCTTGCACACGATGGTGGAATGCTTGAGGATATGGAGGCTGAACTGCCCTCCCTTCTCGGTGGTGTCGAGCTTGTCCTGCCCCGGCGGCGGCAGCAGCTCGAAGTTCTGGACGAGGCGGCCGATGGTGATGCCGAGGATGGGCAGCGCGAGGATGATGCCGGGGCAGCTCCGGCGGCCGACGCCGAAGGGCAGGTACCTGAAGTCGTTGCCGTTGGGCTCGACGTGCTTCTCCTCCTCGAGGAAGCGCTCGGGCCGGAACTCCTCGGGCCGCTTCCAGCTGTCGGGGTTGTTGGCGAGGTACCACGCGTTGACGAGGACCTTGCTCTCCGCGGGGATGTCGTAGCCGCCCAGCTTGGCGTCGTGGAGGTTCATGTGCGGCACCAGCAGCGGGATGGCCATGCGCAGCCGCAGCGTCTCCTTGATCACCGCCTGCAGGTAGGGGAGCTTGTGCGTGTCCGGCTCCGTGATCTGGTGGCCGCGGCCGAGCACGCTGTCCAGCTCCTCACGCAGCTTCTGCTGGATCTCCTGGTGGTTCACCAGCTCTGCGATCGCCCACTCGATCGACCACAGCGTCGTCTCGATCGCTGCACAAGCCGTCAAACAGAGCAACTGTCAACCACTTGCAATTCCAGAAAGAACTTTTTGTTTCTAGTATTGAATTTTGCAAACGTGTGTGATGACAGTTTTTCAAAGACCTTGTGTGATGACAGTTTTTCGAAAGACCGTGGGTGATGACAGTGAAATGCAGGAACACTTGTTGCCAGTGGTTGGTACGTTGGACCATACGTCAAGCAGTTCTACAGGGGTGACAGTGTTGCCACGTGCCAACAGAGCGTGCATCACTAGATGTTGCTAGAATTATGTGCCATCTCCTGTACAGATGTTGCTATCGATTTTTGTACCTGCGACGTTGATGTTCTCGACGATGTAGAGCACGTTGTCCTCGTTGATCTCACCCTTCTGCTGCGCCTCCAGTATGTGATCAATGGCGCACTTGAGACCATTATTGTCCATGGGCTTGGTGCTCGCCAGCTTCCTGCGCACACACACACGCACATATCTTGTGAGCACATCATGCCGTGGCCATGATTTCTCCTGGAACTCGGGCGCTACTTTTCATCAGTACAGAAAAGCAGCACACTGCACACATCTCC
>LAPY01000004.1:526383-542649 GCA_000970635.1 Eragrostis tef
TTTAAAATATTTATTTTTATAAATATTAGTGATTAAAGTTGTGAAAGTTTGACTTTGACTAAACCCTCAATCTCTTATATTTTGGGACGGAGGGAGTATATATGTAGTGTTGGAGGTCTTTTGTTTTACTTTTACCATATGCTCCTATCACTCGTTTTAGAAATATATGTAAGATAAATAGTAAATAAAAATACATCTTCTGATGTACATTTATCGCAGTTAATGACCATGTTCCTCGAGTTCAATCCTTCGGAGTTAGATGGTGCAACCAAAGAGGAAAACAAGATCTCTAGTGGCGGATTTGGCACTGTCTACAAGGCAGAAATTCGGGATATGGTTGTTGCTGTAAAGATCAATAGTTATGATAGCAGTCAAGGAAAGCGGGAGTTTAATCAAGAGGTAACTAAACCTATTCTCTATGGGAGTTTTATTTTTAATAAATGAGCTGTCATGTAGACAATTTTAATGATATGGCAAGCTAATAATGAAGAAAGAGAACAAACTGGTTTCATCTGGACAAAGCTACGTTTACGTTGTTTCCAACACAATACACAATTTCTAATTACAATGTACCTCATATTTTTGTAAGGCATAATGAGTATTTATTCAATTACAGTGATAACAATATGAAGATTGCAGGTTGAGATCCTTAAAAGAGTCCAACATGAAAATCTGGTCAGACTGATTGGAGCATGCACCAAGAGGCTAGCCCTAGTTTATGAATTTTTGCCTAATGGTACCCTTTACGATCGACTCAAAGAGAATCCATCGTTCTCGTGGGAAGAAAGAGTCAGGGTCGCCTCCAGCATATGCACTGCTTTTGAGTTCCTACATAACGCCAAGCCTAATCCGATCGCTCATGGTGATCTTAAACCAGGAAACATTCTTTTCGATGAAAGACACGTATGCAAGCTCGGCGACTTCGGAATCTCCCGTGTACTAAAGCATAAAAGCGATACAGCAACACCGGGCCATAACTACAACGGGGAAGGGAACCGTATATTATATGGACCCGGAATACATCCAGAATAACAGATTGACCCCTCAATCAGATGTGCATGCTTTGGGTATCATAATGCTACAGTTAGTCACAGGACGAGGACCAGAGGGTCTAAGAACCTATGTGGAGGAAAATCTAAGTGAACAGCTCGTGGATGCTACACTGAACTTGGACGATACAACAAAGCTTGACGCAGTGAAAATGATGCACCTAGGTCTGCAATGCAGCCATGACAAACGGAAGGAGCGTCTAGACTTGGCAACTGAAGTGCGTCCTGTGCTTGAATCCATGAAACGCGGTGCCTCTCAGGGTTCCGTTGATCGAGCCACTGCTGGAATGTCTGTCCAAATTAGTTTCGGTCCATAAGTTAGAATCAAACAAGTAGTTTCGGATTCATCTGTTTCAGAGCTTTTGGATGTGTCAATAATCGATATTTGGTCGTTTGGATTTGGTGGAAATTCGTATGTGAAACAAACACATCGATGCTGGATTAGTTATGTGTTTGTTTATGCTCCAGGCATCTTCGCGATCATTTTTCTGCTTCAATTGTTTTCTTTAGCAACTTACCTTGATATGTACCCAGATCGCAATTCTGTTCTGCTCGTGCACTTAGCTTCTTCCTCTCTCTCTCTCTCTCTCTCTCTCTCTCTCTCTCTCTCTCTCTCTCTCTCTCTCTCTCTCTCTCTCTCTCTCTCTCTCTCTCTCTCTCTCTCTCTCTCTCTCTCTCTCTCTCTCTCTCTCTCTCTCTCTCTCTCTCTCTCTCTCTCTCTCTCTCTCTCTCTCTCTCTCTCTCTCTCTCTCTCTCTCTCTCTCTCTCTCTCTCTCTCTCTCTCTCTCTCTCTCTCTCTCTCTCTCTCTCTCTCTCTCTCTCTCTCTCTCTCTCTCTCTCTCTCTCTCTCTCTCTCTCTCTCTCTCTCTCTCTCTCTCTCTCTCTCTCTCTCTCTCTCTCTCTCTCTCTCTCTCTCTCTCTCTCTCTCTCTCTCTCTCTCTCTCTCTCTCTCTCTCTCTCTCTCTCTCTCTCTCTCTCTCTCTCTCTCTCTCTCTCTCTCTCTCTCTCTCTCTCTCTCTCTCTCTCTCTCTCTCTCTCTCTCTCTCTCTCTCTCTCTCTCTCTCTCTCTCTCTCTCTCTCTCTCTCTCTCTCTCTCTCTCTCTCTCTCTCTCTCTCTCTCTCTCTCTCTCTCTCTCTCTCTCTCTCTCTCTCTCTCTCTCTCTCTCTCTCTCTCTCTCTCTCTCTCTCTCTCTCTCTCTCTCTCTCTCTCTCTCTCTCTCTCTCTCTCTCTCTCTCTCTCTCTCTCTCTCTCTCTCTCTCTCTCTCTCTCTCTCTCTCTCTCTCTCTCTCTCTCTCTCTCTCTCTCTCTCTCTCTCTCTCTCTCTCTCTCTCTCTCTCTCTCTCTCTCTCTCTCTCTCTCTCTCTCTCTCTGGGTGAGTGCTTCTTCCTGATATACTTATATGGCACGTGCGGTAATTTTATTTAAGATCCGGGAAAACTTATCCAAGGACGATTCAAGCTAGCGTATATATTTTACTTCCTGCGGTAACGACGCAACGACCAATATTAATTTGGGATACCTTACATCAGTGAAACTTTTCTCACAAGTCACCACGATAATGTTACTGGCACTTGCCTTCGTCATTTGTAAACACCAATTTTTGTTCTCCTTCGCAAGCCAGAAGATCAAATATTTGGCGAGTTAATTTCATAACTTGTGTGAACATAATTTTGGAAGGTTGCAAGTCATGAAGAAGTGAAGAACCACACGAGGCGGTAGAAATGAACGGCCCACCCTGGTTTCCGCCGCAGGCCAGCAAGCATGGAGCGCGGGATTCTCCAGAAATAAATATACAAATTCATGAAAGCACGAAATGGATCTGAAAGATAACTTACAGCCCAACAAGTCGGTTGAAACATTTGGAAGAGGTACGAGTAGCCAAGCCCACAAAAATCACTGGATCCAGCAACGAGAGAGCGCAGCGGCCCACAAAAATCCCCGCGAAATCCTCTTCCCATCGGACGGCAACGCGCGAAGAGGCGGCGGCGGCCGGCGCCGCACAGCCCCACGGCGGGTGGCGGGCCTCTCGGTCACGTCGGCCGACGGCCCTGCAAGGCGACGTCGGCGCTGCCGGCCGGGGCTGGGGGCGTTGGATACCTGGTACCTGCCGCCCCCCTTCGCGATTGGTCGGCGCGGCGTCTGCCCGACCAAGTTAACCGTCGAAGGATGGGGGTTTTCAGGTCTGCCCCAAACTATCCGTTTAACTGTTCCTCGTTCGAAATCTCAACCCTATTAGATCATATTACTGAAATCAGGCTTAGGCCTGAAATTCTGGACGGTTCAATTTTTTGGGGGCACAGGCCGAGTGTGTAGAGGAGGAGGATACCGAAACATTTCCTCTAGGAACAAGGATGGTGCGTTGCAGTTGAAACCGACAGTTTTTCATCCCCACATATGAGGCAATCAGGTAAACCATACCACCTCACATGATTCCGAAAAGTTGCTAAATAATCCTTGTAAGCTAGCAGAGTATTGGATTAGTAGTTAAGGAAGTGTGCTTGAAGTATCCTACATCATTCAAATGTGCTGAGTTTCTCATGTTTTTCCAAATCACTGGCTTTGCTATTGGCACAGGCTTCTGTTGCTGCCTTTTAGGAAAGCATAGGATCACTTTATCTCCCAGCACAGATTATGACCTGGAATAGTGACTGTACCTAATAGGAATTCATGTCAAACGTGCTAGGTTTTTTAAAGTGTGATCTTTCACTAAAGTGAGAACCGTGTTTTTCAAAAATAGTTCTTACTTTCGGTCTGCCACTTGTGCTAGATAATTAATGATAAGTCTATGGTATTGTGGTTGAATTCTAGCAAACTAGAAGTCTAAAGACACGGTGATATACATCACGAACGTGGAGTTGCAACGAATCCAGCTCTCACTTGCTGCAGCTCAAATTTGAGAAAAAGCTATCTGAAGGCATGATCAGGTGGGAGACTTTTTGACCCCTAGCTAGTGATTGTCTTGTACTAATGTTATCACCGTTGCTCACATCACCTGAAACACGTAATAATTCCGTCAACCTCTTTTGCCCCCTCTGCCTTTCAAATATGGAGCCATGAAAGAATTTTGTGATATTCAGACTAACAAAGGTCACAAAACGTGTACTTCATTGTCCTTTTAATCAAATAAAACCTATGAGAGACGATTTGAACTACTTTTGACCTAGAATTCAAAGATATAGCTAAAACAGTCAAAGTGTGTATTCATGATTAAGATACGAGACAGATTCGCCTGCTACCTAGTGTTACTTTAACTATGGATGATAGCAATGAATGAACTTGCCATTAGCGGCAATACAAACAAAACCAATAGTATTTCACAAGGCCTCACACTAATGCTAGCTTTGTACGTACAAATCATAGTCAAACTGGGAATACATGACCAGGACAGGTAAATTTATGACAGCGACTCGTGTTAACTTTGCGTGCTGTTTTCAAAAGGTCATAGATTTGGTAGCAAGATAGCCTCCCACCAACCTCACAGCATGGAACACAATTCACTTGATATGTTTATATATATTAATTTCAGACAGTGATCAATAGGATTTTCTACCATGTTGTAGTGTTAGATCATCAACGCATACATCCTGTATACTCATCAATTCCTGAAATTTGCATACCGCTTCCGGTCTTGGTCTTGTTTCCCTCCTTTTTGGAGATTTTGCAACTTCTCATGTGCCTTAAATGGTTGAAGATTGCTAAAGTAATAGCATCTGTGAATCTATTTTGTGAAAAAACCCAGCCATGACGTATGAAATCTAGATTTCTAGATAGTAATACTAAAGGAAGCACTGCATGCTACTACTTGTATATAGATTTATATATGAACTTTTGGGTATGCAGCGTCATTGCCATCACCATCACCAAGAACATCACATTAGCCTTACACTAATTAATCTTGATTATATTATCAACATGCAATACTTAATTGTCAGCTGCTTTATAACCCCAGTATTTATTATGTTATTTGCTTGAAGGACATTCCTTGTTTAGTAAATCACGCTCATGCAACAGCATAATGTTGTATTATTGTTCCTGGTTGTTATTTACTTTACTAGTAAATCTCATGCACCGCCTCTTTGTTTGATTAATATTCTACAATCTTGTCAAAACGCCAAAATCTAAAGAATTAAATAAAACAAGCTCTAGCTATTATGCAAGTTACTTATATGAATTTTCGCCAAACATTCTCGTTATTTTTATCAAATACAAATGGATTGTGCCATCTGTTCCCATAATATGTATATCTTGCCTAACTAATTTTGATGCAACTACAAGCGAGCTCCTAGCTTAATTGAATAGAAAAATAAAGAAAGTGATTGAACGACACATGATGGGAACTGGGAAAGCTATGCTGATATCCTGAACAGTTCTGCGTATGGATATCTAGAAGTTTTAACCACTGATGAATACTTAGAATTTAGGAAGGAAAGCTTAGATCGGGATTATTCGGTCTGTTCATATGTAGGAATTGTAAGACTTTAAAGATAAGAATGCTGGCATAAGATGATGTCTACCTCATTTACGCACAGGCATCCTGTCAAATGTAATCTTCAGTTCTCCACATTACCAGGCGTCTGGTTGCATTGCTTAAGAAGTTTTTCTCTTGAGAGAAAAACCGACATGGCAATGTTATCTCCTGTATCATCACGTACAGATGTATACATGTAATTTACTCTAAATCACTGCAGTATAAGCAAGACGTTGTTTGCAGCAACTGGTACAACAGAGATATGGTAAAATTGTTGTAGTATCTTCTGGAGTTCTGATTCTTCTATGATGCGTATATTTGGAGTGCATTTGATTTTTCAGAGGTGTGTAGATGGGCAAAAGAGAAATGAGATAACCAGATTCATTTTAAGCTCTTCACTATCTCAAGAAGAAATTGCCAGAATATGCTACTGGTGTCCTATTTCACCATTGGAGACATGAACAGTGCGACCACGCATGTCACGTTGCATACATGTCAGTCAAGTTTGGAAGTCCAAAACGCGGTCATCAGAGTTAAGCATGGATTTAAAATTCTGGAAGCAAGACACACCACCTACTACAGGTCAAGGTTGTCCTGTGCATATATGGGCTACAGGTTGTGCTTCTGTGTAGCAATAGACAAGGAGAATAAAACTCTTCATCTCCACTTCACGCCAGCCAAGTGTTCAGCCTCAATTGCCAGGAATCCATTGGGAGCTCTGCAATTTCGAAGTAATTTGCTGGCACCAGCGTGCGTCCTCGTTGAGAGGCCACTTCGATCAGTTTGTAAGAGGCCCGCCATGGTTAAGAGGGATGATTCCGTAGTCAGCTCCAGCGGCTGCTCTAATGGAACCCATAAAAGGCTGCTGCAGGATAGTAGCGGTTATGCCCAGGAGCATGCTAAGAAGTAAGTCTAATTCATGTCGTACACATCGAATTGAGTTGGCTAGGTATTTCAAATAGGATCGAAATTGTGATCAACAGAAGGAACTAATTAGCAGTTCTAGTGTTTGAGTCGTTGCCCCACCCCTCTTCCGCGATGTGTGAGCTTGTTACCTGTAGCATTCATTTTCTCGATATTTTTATTACTGAAGTTATTAATAATAGCTTTCTGAAGTAGGAAGGTTCGCATTAGCACAAGAACGGAGTATACATATGCACCATATCATGATGGCTACCAGTGGAGAAAATACGGCCAAAAGATGATCCGGGGCAATACCTACCCAAGGTATTTATACAAAATTACTCGACCTGTAGTCTTACATTTCCTAATCAGGGGATATCACAAGGACAAACTTGTGTCATATGTTAGCGAAGCCAAATCCTGACAACTCATCATAAAGAGCTACGTAGGCTAATAATTAGCATCGTGCTCGTTAGGCGAAACAAAACTTATCCCACTCCCCCCTAGAAAAACAAAGAGGACTTAAGGGCGGATCTAGGATCAGCAAACAGGGGATTGCTGACCCTCTTGTTTTTGTGATGATTGCTCTAAAAATGAAATCACATACTACAAAAATAAGCAAATAAATAGAGCTTCCGCTTGTAAATAAATGCCCTGGGCTCCCCTAGACCCGTCCCATATGCATTTGGACATGTTCCTCTGATGGACTACGCCTTTTGGGTCATACATTGATACATAAGCGTATATGATGAGCTTAGAATGGTAGAGATTATAAGTGAAGATGGAATTTTTTTTGTTGATTAAATATACTGACCCAATACTATAGTAGTGGATGACCTGTTATCCTGTATTAGGTAAGTACGTGTGATCAATCTTGTTGATTTCAAGGCTTTCCCATTTTAGTCAGAAGTGGAAATTGGTTGATCTGGTTTCGAGGCTGAGTTGTTAACTTATCATCTCAAGTCTGAAAGCTGGATTTCTGGTCACGGAAATTTAGTTTACTGTCAAGCGTGTCTGGGAGTAGTGGATGACCTGTTATCCTGTATTAGGTAAGTACGTGTGATCAATCTTGTTGATTTCAAGGCTTTCCCATTTTAGTCAGAAGTGGAAATTGGTTGATCTGGTTTCGAGGCTGAGTTGTTAACTTATCATCTCAAGTCTGAAAGCTGGATTTCTGGTCACGGAAATTTAGTTTAATGTCAAGCGTGTCTGGGAGTAATAAGAAATTCGGTGCATGTATGGTTTATTAGGTTGCTGCCTTCCCCAGTAGTTGCCTGTTGCCATCGATCAGGTTCTAGCGTTTACCTTTATTTGGCGCGTAGCTAAAAGTCACATGCCAAAACTAGAGATGTTAAGAAGTGGAATAGGCCTAAAGAGAAAATGGAAAGAACTAGGCATCATCCTCTGTCGAGGGAATCGTCACACAGTGCTTTTCTACGCCCAGTGGATGTTGTTTATTGTATTCCAAAAGGCAGTAGTTAGTTTTCTAATTAGCATGCAGACCAACAGATTAGGTATTTAATTGCTCCCCTCGCTAACTTGCTGTTGAGTAAACCAGGATTGCTATTTGTTTTTGCAATGATTGGTGACATACAATTTTCTAAACTTATGATTGGTGATCTATCGCATTGGATAAATAATTAATTATACAGCATGAATGACCCACTGCCTAGATAATATGTGACTCTACCTTACAAAAATAAAAATGCATTATGAGTTTTTTCGTTACTACTTCCATGCATTTCCAAACATTGGTGTCGGACCTGTATCATGTACTCCCAACCTATGAAATTACTTAGTCGCAAGAAAAATCTGATATATCTAGGCAATGTTGTCCAAAGTTACACAATAATCCTCTAGTGGGCCGTAAGTAGTTGATGGCAAGTATTTTGCACCAACTACAGTATTTGTAAAGAATTTACAACACAGTACCGATGTTTAATAGGACAATACCTGCTTTTGTCCTTCTACAGATCATGCCGCATTTCTTAATTTGAAAACATCGTAGCCATCAGTCATATTTGTTCATTTAAGAACTTCAGGCAAACCAAGAGTTAAGCAGAGCAACTAACAAATAATCGTTGCAAACTAAGTAAATTTCACAAATCTACAACTGTTGAAGTCCATTTAACGATACTAACTACTACTTCCTTGCCACACAAAGAAAAAATACTTATAAGTTTTTGTTAGTAAGAGTTTTTTTTGAAAGGTTTTTGTTAGTAAGAGTTGAATGGTTATAGCTTTGGGAAATGAAATTTAAAAGTAGTTTTGTGTCACGTCAGTATGAGTGCATCTTTGTGAACTTTACTTTTTAACAGCGTCTTTTTAACAGCGTTGTAAGAAAAAATATACAACATTTATGAGAGGTAGTTCTAGCATCATCACTCAGCGAGTATATATTTTGATGTTGTTAGATCCTTTCGTGCTGGATGCATGTGATATCCCGTACTTAGGGATGCTTGCTCGCCGCATTGGATTATGATATCCCAAGCATGCGTGCATGGGAATCCTCTTTAGGGGCTAATAATGCATGTCGGCATGGTTAACAAATTTGAGCTGCAGTACAACGCTAAAATGTCGTCACGTGTCAGTTTTTGGCTTCCACATGCATGCTGGTGATCTCTTTTCTAGAGCAGTTCCTCCAAGGCATGGAAAAGTGAGCTCTAAACAACTCTAGGCATTGTTTTACGCAGGTGCTACTATAGGTGCACATACCATCAAGATCATGGCTGCCCAGCAACCAAGCACGTGGATCAAACCAATTCCCAGGATCCACCTTTGTTCCGAGTACTCTACACAAATGAGCACACATGCATCAGCACCGATGCCTCGTCCATACACATCCAGCAGATGGCTGACGCCTCTCTGAGAAAGGCGGAGATGGAGGAGTTACCTAGCCTGACCCACTGCAGGGTTGGCCACGAAGTGATCAAAGAAGAGAAAGATGCCATCGTCTCCTCCTTGCTCAATGTCATGAGTGGCGGTGATGTTGCAACGTCCGGTGTCATGTATGATATGCAAGAGAACACCACATCTCTATTGTCGAGTAAGTATTCTAATCTGTCATCCATGGTGCCAAGAAGCAGCCACGAGGCACCTGTACTGCTGCCGGCATCCGACGAACGGAAAATGGACTTCGTCGAGCCGCTGGAGTCCCACTGGTTTGAGCCTTTAGATTTGGGTTGGTTCATGTGTTAACTGAGACATACACATTTTTTTTGCGAGGAAACTGAAACATACATAACCAACCTTAGGCTCCAAGTTGTTAAATATATGTAAATGCTTTGTTTACGATCAAGTGATCATGTTTTGTTTTTCTCTTTGAAGTCGTACTCACACAATGGTGTGATATACTTGCATTTTGTGTAATTACATATAGTATACTTAACATATTTGAAATTTTGCATATTGTGACACGAGAAGGAATTCTAAGCATAAAATATTTCCTTTCGTCCCATTTTTCAGCAAATATTCGTGCACAAGTGTGTATCAAAATATTCTTAAATTCACACCATTTCTCGGCAAGTGGATCTGCACAGTTAATCTAAACCCTTAAAGAACTAGTTTGAAAGAAAATATTTTTAACATGTCAGATTCTACCTTGCCTGTGTATCAACCGTTGATCAAAAAGAAGCCCATCTAAGGGCGCGTTCGGCGTTTTAGAAAGGCAAATTTAGAGGAGTCTAAACAAAAAAATCTTAAACAAAGTTTAATTACAAAACTAACTGCAGAACCCTCGGTCTAAATCGCGAGACAAATCTAATGAGGGTAGTTAAGCCATGATTAGACGATGATTACTGTAGCATTACTGTAGTAAACACATAGATTAATTAGACTCATTAGATTCGTCTCGCAAAGATGTACCCATCTGTAAAAAGGTTTTGTCATTAGACTTTATTTAGTACTTTTAAATAATAAAATT
Source organism: Eragrostis tef (assembly GCA_000970635.1). Taxonomy (NCBI): domain Eukaryota; kingdom Viridiplantae; phylum Streptophyta; class Magnoliopsida; order Poales; family Poaceae; genus Eragrostis; species Eragrostis tef. Next base: position 536,727 of record LAPY01000004.1, read on the forward strand.
TTCTTTAGTGCTAAAGTTTAGAGGGGTCTAAACGGATGCAACGAACGCTCTCTAAAATACCATTGGATCCTGACATGGGATTTTCCAAATGGTGGGACCGTAACGCTCCGTGACGGTGAGCGTCATTTGGCGTTGAAAAAACCTGACATCGACGCGATTTTTTTCACCCGCCGAGTTTCGTACTCGCCCGCAGCCCATCCCGCAAATCACGCCTGCCTTTTCTTCTCTCCTTCCTCTCTATCTATTCCTCAATCCCGATCTCCACCCCCACCCCGCGGACCACCTCGTCCCTCCCGAGCGGCGTGAGCTGCCGTCTTCCTCTTGGCGCAGCCGTGGCGGGGCCAGGTCTAGGCGAGGCGGGGGCGGGGCGGTAGCGGGACGAGGTCGCGGCGTGGCGCGGGCCAGGTCGAGGCGGCGAAGGCGGGGCCAGGTTGCCGCAGGCCCAGGTCGAGGTGGCGGCGGCGGGGCGAGGTACAGGAGGACGAATCATCGCCAGGATCTGCCCGGTGGTGTTGGCCCAGCTCTCTCTTCTCTCTCTCTCTGGAACACACACGAACACACACAAGGCTCTGTGGGGAAGAAGAACAGGGGCAGGGACTTGGAGGATTTTTCTCTACGCTGCACACCAGCGCACACACAAGCACTTCTCTTTTCACCACCCTCAAACACAAACTGATTACACATAGTTAAGTTGCCACGCACTGCCGTGGCCGTCACTCATCCACCTCCGCGCTGTCCGGCCGCACAACTCGGCCGAGACTCCCGCAGCTCCACTACTCTCTCCTACATTCAAGCCACAACCACCTGCATGCAGAGCACTGCCTAACTAACGGATGCATGAATGAGGTTGCCGATCCGCTCGTCACGCCACGGCTCCAAGCTCCACTTGACTCGGCCACAACTCCAAGTCACACGCACACACTAATCTTCCAGCTCCGCTGATCACGCACGCACTCCGTGCTACAATGCAACTAGCCAAGCACCCACACGCTAATGATTCTGCACTCTTCCTAAACACGTCTGAATAACTCTCACACACGCACACTTGAAAACATATAACAACAAGATTAACTCTAACATCACCAACATTATCGATCTCAAACTGCTCCTTTTCTTTGTTTCGACAAACAGTACTAGTGCAGATTGCCGACATTTATAAAAAGGAAAGTAAAGGGTAAAACGGCGCATGAGTTTGGAAAGACATTATCAAGCCAAGTTCCCATCACATTCGGGGAACGAATTTTAATTTCTCTGAGACATCGACGCCTTGAGAAGAAAACGGAAACGACTCGATCCATCGACCAGCACCAGCAAGCGAATCTGCGGGTCCTTTCTTTGGGTGGAGAAAAGGGCGAATCTTTAGTTACCTGAGGCTGTAGTGGAAGCGCCGAGCTCCCTAATGCAGGCGCTGTCGTCGAACGCCTTGACGGTGAGCACGCTGCCGCCACGGTGCCGGAGGACGAGGACCCACCCGCCGCCGACGCCGCACGCGTCCGCGAACGCCCGCCACCCGCGCCCCAGGAACGCGCCGGAAAATATGGTTAGCTTGAAAGAAATTAGCCAGCTAGCCATACAACTGGCAGCAGTGTGTTGGAAAACACGAACTGGAGAGAGGTGTTTTGGTGCTGCGGGAGCTGCAGCGTTTTCAGTTTTTCATTGCAGTATATAAAGCCTAGTACAAACTAACTCCAGGTGATGGGGATCATGGCCGAGATCCAGGCCTTAGTGGCAGAACAAACTGCCTATTGGCCTAACAACCCGGCCATGGTGGCCTGAATACTCGGACAGCATCCTAGAGATACTTGCCGGCTACTGTAGTCTATCTGAAACGACTGAAACAGAAAACAGGACACAGAACACTGACCGAAACTGAAACTAACACAAGGTTTATCTAACACAGTGAACTAGTAGTAGAAGTTAACGAAGTCCTAAGCAATTACTCCAGTAAAAAGATCTTCTTGCCAAATTCCCGATCCTCAATTATTTACAAGATCTCATTTTCCCAAAATGTTTCAAAAAATAAGCTGGACATTTTATATCGACTTCAATGTTCAAACATTTTAACTAGCAATTATTCAGAATCCAAGCAGATCACCTGTTGGCCCAGCTCTCTCTTCTCTCTCTCTCTGGAACACACACGAACACACACAAGGCTCTGTGGGGAAGAAGAACAGGGGCAGGGACTTGGAGGATTTTTCTCTACGCTGCACACCAGCGCACACACAAGCACTTCTCTTTTCACCACCCTCAAACACAAACTGATTACACATAGTTAAGTTGCCACGCACTGCCGTGGCCGTCACTCATCCACCTCCGCGCTGTCCGGCCGCACAACTCGGCCGAGACTCCCGCAGCTCCACTACTCTCTCCTACATGCAAGCCACAACCACCTGCATGCAGAGCACTGCCTAACTAACGGATGCATGAATGAGGTTGCCGATCCGCTCGTCACGCCACGGCTCCAAGCTCCACTTGACTCGGCCACAACTCCAGTCACACGCACACACTAATCTTCCGGCTCCGCTGATCATGCACGCACTCCGTGCTACAATGCAACTAAGCCAAGCACCCACACGCTAATGATTCTGCACTCTTCCTAAACACGTCTGAATAGCTCTCACACACGCACACTTGAAAACATATAACAACAAGATTAAGTCTAACAGGTGGTACAGGAGGAGGCTCCTTCTAGGTCTCCGATGCTGGGGCACGCCAGGATGGAGGAGACGCTGATCTTCCCTGATCTCCAGAGGGCGACGCATCCAGGTTGATTCGAGTTTGATCGCCTTCACTTGTGCGGCATTGAACTGCGCTTTTAATCTTCCTCTATATTCCTTGTCTTACATATTTCCGTTTTTGTTATTTTAATTAGATTTGCTCCGAAGCATTGCAGGTTTACATATCTCACTTGTGCGGCATTGTTATCCACGGTGCATTTTCATGTTAATACTTCGATGATCAAAGGCCTCTGTGTTCTGTTCTGATAAAATACTCTAACAAAAGATTGCAGGTTTGCTTTGTTCTGATCTGATAAAACACTCTAACAAAAGATTTATGTGTCCTCGCAAAAAAAAAATATTGATGTGTCATGTACTGGAGTAAAGCTACTACTGACCATTTGGCATTGGCAGTTTCGAAAGCAAAATCCAAACAAAAAAAGGCATTGCGAGAAGAACCGAAGCGGGAATCATAACACTTGATTGGACTATAGTCTAATCTGATGCTTAAGTTTTTTTGTGACAGGGGTGTGCGATTAAGTTAATGAGCAGCATGGGAGGCACCTGCCAATGATGAATGGAATCAAGAAGGATATAAAAACACTGCTGACGTTGGAATTGGGCAGCCCTCTCTTCCATCAAGTGTTGGTCAACCTCAGTTTGCCTGAAACGGTTGCAGGTACAGGCTGCGCACATTTTGGTTTCAGTTAATTGCACCAAGTTGTTTTTGAATACCAAGAGCTAATTTTATCTCTATTGCTTGTGAAATGGTGTATGTTTGCTTAGCATGTACAGTAGGCTTTCTGATGATGGAAGGTAATAATTTTGTGTCTTTTCTTAGACTAATAATTGTCATGTGTGAAACAATAGGCATCACCGCATTAGATGCAGGTCCCTTTTACCACTGCTATTTAATAGTTCTTCCAGTGGCTTTCCTTGACGTAGTTGTCGTTCTGGAAACTCCTACAACCAAGTAGTTTCATTTTGTGGAAAATCATTATAGCACAACACGTCTTTTTATTCAGGTCAGAAATTCATTTGAATAATAAATAATTGTGCTCCTAAACCAATCAATTAGGCCCTGTTCTATGCCTGTTTTGTCTTATGTCAATGGGGGAAAAACCATGCTGCAGAACTTGTACCAAGCATATCATTGATGAGTGTGGCCTCATCAGGCTTCTCATGTCCAAACAGTTTATCATGAGTGCTAGAGGACGCTCCAGGAGCTCTTCCTGTCCTGCTTTCAATTGTATACTGTTTTCTTTCCATATTTTTTTGTACCTTTCTTTAGCGAAGCACCACAATGCACTCTGAAAATTGTACTTACTCCACACTTCTATTTCAATGGTGCTGCTTTCCTTCTTTCTGTAGCACTAAAGCTGTGGGTAATGCTCTTGCCTTTGGGAAAATTTATGACGTAGAGGGGTTCAAGTGCATCAAAGAATCTTTCGACAATGGTACTCTGCACCTTAAATGGAGGTGTCCACTCCCGGCTTTATCAACAGCAGGTTGGTAAGCTTTCTGTGATTATATTAATTTATGCCATATTTTTTCAGGCCTTGAGATTGCAATATTTTTCTTTGCTATGTTGACTTTACAGTAATTGAATCTTTTTTTTACTCTGTTCAGTTACTTCTCAAAGTTGCCAGTGAGAGGATAGCGAAAAGAATTTTGTGTACATAAATCCTAACCGATGTGTGTGATGTTTTGGACGGCAGCAGTATTGCCTTCTTAGAAACACTAGAGAATGATCTTCACTGCTTCAAGAGAAGTGTGTTGATGCTATAGTATTGCTTCTGGTGGTAGAAGGATTTACACTACCAAGTAATGTTATCAGGTAAATTCTTTCATCGCAATTAACCACCTCTGTTTAATGCTTAGCATTGTGTCTTGCATTCTGTATTCTCTTGTACTCTCCAGAATGACTGTTGGGGTGTGGTTAAACGTGGGTGTGTCTCATAGTAAGTGGTGAAAGTAAATTGTTCGCTGAAAATGTCATAATCACGTTTGCTGATTTTTCTTGTGTGTTTTACTTGTCACTGCAACTAAGAATTTAGTGCACTAAAACTTTATCCACAGCATGTTAATTTTGTTATGTACTAAATTCTCTCCTGCCTAAATTTTCTCCGTATTTGTGTCATTTATTTTGAGGAAAAAAAGGAAAGTCTATTATATTTGCTTCTTTATTTAGAGCCATAGCAAAGCGGCGGTTCCCTCCAAGAAATCATGGTGTAGGATGTTTATCTGCTTTAAGATATTAGGACATGCTGATTCAGTGACAGGAGAAAATTTAGTGCATTAAACATCAATTCAGTTATGTACTAAACATCAATTCAGCAAATTGTAACATCATATTCTGGATAGGTCATTTGGTTTTAGGTACTTCAGCTTTAGCGTAATGGAACGGTTTCCTTTTTACCACTTATTTGGACATAAACAAATTATATTTCACCCCGATAGCTTCCATGATAGTAAGATATTGGTCCAAAGGTTTCAAAACTGTATGGTGAGATGATAACTCTGTTTTTTAATTCCTGCTATTCTGCCCCGTGTCTTTGAAGTCAGGCATACATATGTCGGAAGCACCCATGACATAGTTTGAACACAAATCTATACCTTTTCGTAAGGATTTTTCTTTGGCTGTTTGCATTTGCATGTGTAGACGCTATAATGTAGTTCATAACGGTTGCAGCTCATGATTTCAACTTTATTTTGCAGCTAAGATGGCAAAACTGAAATTACTGCACAAGACTATATCAAGAGTTATTCAACAAGGACGTACCTGCATTCTTGTCCTCGATTGCAGGGTATCTAGAATGGCAACAAGCAGGAGTGTGCCTTGTGCTTACTAAGATGCTCCATTCCACAGTTGTATATTTGGTAGTTGTACTGCTATATATGGAAAAATGGCGTGATAACTGTCATACCCTATTTTCTAGAGTATGTTGTGCATCATGTATCAGTCCCTGGATCAGTAGCTGATACGCACAAGAACACATATATGGTAATCAAAAGCATACTTCGTATAGGTAAATAAGTATAATACCTGATATAATACCTTTAGTGGCGGTACGACAAGGATTCAAAACCATCCAAGTCCATCCGACCGACTAACGGTAGAGCAAACAGCGGAAGACCTTGGCCCAAAGCCACAAGCAAACTTGAGAAGTAGAACCGAAAACCAAATCGTCGTCGTCACCTACGAA
>LAPY01000005.1:0-21701 GCA_000970635.1 Eragrostis tef
GTGAGGAAATATAAGAAAATAATGACATATAGAGTTAGTCCAAAAAAAAAGGACATATAGAGTTTTATAGGTCTGTACACATGTATAGGAAGAGCATTCTATTGCTTCCACTGCCATCGATCTTTTATAGAAATTGATGTTTTATGGTAACCGACTCTCCCAAGATTCTTTTAATTCTGAAGGCCTACTGGCCTACTGAAGATTGAGTTGCAGCATCAACTTTTTGAAAAATAGGATTGCTTGATCCCTACGGATATTTAGATTGTTTTCCAGTTTCTATATAGTTCCTTTAGCTAATTTTACGAGAGAATTTCAGTTGCACCTATACATTAGCCAAAAAGAAAAAAAAAGATGCTTTTCATTTGTAAACCGTATCGTTTGTTCCATTTTTGGTGCAGGAATTCAAGATATGCAGAATTGCATCCAAATACAGCTTAATTGATTTGGAGATTTAAAAAAATGTATTAGTCGTCACTAAATTAAACACCACTTTCATTGACAATTTGGCAATGCAATTTATGTTTTTTCAGTGGCAGGTTCTGATGAATGGTGGCACTGTTATTCTATTTAACAAGCTGTGTTTCCCACTTATTAACATATCATATTGCTGTTGGTTGCAGGTCATTGATGGGTATGGTAATTAACAAAGATGTAGTTTTGTGGTTTAAGGTTGTGATCAGTTAATATCTTGGCAGGTACTTTATCCTACTTATCTGGCTCCCATGGTTTTCTAGGTGCTATATATATGTTTCTATGACCCCATTTTTGTTATCTGTGCGATATCTAGGTGCTATTTTTTTTACTTTCATTTTTATGTTAGTGAATGAAATGGGTACATATTTGGAAACGCAGAGGACTGAGCTCTAGAGCCTTAGATACAAAATGCAAGTGCTTTCATTACTTATGAATTAGTCAAACCATTTATTTGTGGCATCAAAATAATTGTTGAGTTTAATGGTAACATCTGTAGTGTAAAATCTTATTTGTATAAGGACTATTTAAGTTGTTTTACTAGGCCTGCTCCACGTACCATTGTTCAATGTAAATCAATTTTTTTTGTGCATGGAAAGCCAAACCTTACTATCTTATTTCTTTGTCTTTCTTCACTCGGTATAGCTATCTTTACATGGTTCAATACCTCTGAGAAAGTTTCCTTCAAATTGCAGGTGCATATGATGTTTCAAATGAGTTGAGTGTTCTGGCTCGAGCTTCCTCTTTTTTCCTGTTGTTTCCTTCTTTTGCCTAAATGTGGTTCCTTCTATGTTGACAATGTTGTTTTGTGAGCCTGTTTGCTTCTTCTGTCAAGGTTTCCTATGGGTTGTGCTAGGGGTGCATCCATGGTATTGGCTTCTTCAGAGATTTTGTTCTTTATACATGCTAAATATAGTGATTCGATTTGTTTGACTTGATTGAACTTGATCAGGACATATAATGAGTTTGGAGCTGTTTGGCGCTAGCAGCCTGCAGGTTGACGGAGGGGTCTCCAATTGACTGAAAAAGCGCATTGTGATTCCCAAGCTGTGTTGTCAGTTGCACGCTCCATGATATCTACAATACAGGTGATCATCTCTGACGAATTCTTGATGACTCCAAAGTAAGAACCCAACTAATTAGTGGCTTGGCAGAACGGGAAAAGTCATTATTTCCTCTTAAATAATTTAGAACTGTTATAGCTAGAAAGCTAAGATATGGTACTACATCTTCTTTTCGGTGGTAAGTATGCTAATCAGATGCACATGGAATATCGTATTCTAGAGCTATAGAAATATTGCCCACACAAGAAACCTGTCACAAGCCCAGCAACGTTAGTATTAATAAACAGGTTGTGACAAGTATATTTAACTACTATTGCAGATGCACTTGATACAGTTTCTTCTGCCAATTTCATTGATTTTAAGCATATGGTTTATTAATGGTTTGTGATTAGAAAAATTGCTTTGAATTTACTTTTTTAATTTCGTGAAAAATTATGAAAATCCCCAACTGCATGTGAACCAGTTTATTCTTAGTTCAGGCTAATGCATCATTGAAAAATGTCCATGCATGCCGTGTTGAAATGAGTGCCATGTACAGTTGTCATGTCTCCTTATTTTCCTGAAACTATCTGAACTGAGGAAATCTGACTGCTACTGCCTAACACAGCTTTTGGGTGTGTAGTCGCCTTTTTTTCATTGTCATGTATGTGTGTTATATTATGTCACACCATCACTGGCAGCCCTGGGAAAACACTTAGTTTTGTCTTGCGGTATTACTATTGGATAAAAAACAACTGCTTCATTTTGTTTGCCATATAGTATATTTTTCACTTACAGTTCCTCGTTATTTCTATCATTTAGTGGTATTCATTTTTTTAGAATGATTGTAAATCATCCTTGGATAACCTATTAGGAGGCTTTCTGAAAGAAATGTATAACCTTTTGATGTGCTTGAACCATTTGGAAGATCATGTATCGGTCATACTGTTTTGAGGTCCCCTTATGCTTCAGGGTGTTTTTGCAGTAACTATATGTTTAACAATTTGAGCAGTCTATAGTCACAAACTTCTTTACATGAATGTGGTACTTCATGGCAAGCACATAGCTCAGGTTACTGAGTGCAAACAAATCCTATATTGGTTGGGCTCTTTCATCAATGATCGTGCTAGGTTGGCTTCATTTATTCCTTGCTTATGGAGCTTGACAGTCGAGAAATGATACCTATGTGTCTTGTGATCGGTAAACATGTCATGACGCAAGGCATATTTCATCGAGTCTAGATTGCATTCTTTTTTGCTACTTTCTATCCATTTGCATGGATCCACATTCCACAAGGTCTACTTCATGTCTTATATTTTTCACTGAAGACTGAAATGCTAAATGAAATAGCAGCAAAGCTGTTAATCCTAATGATTATTTTATTATTAGCTATCATGCACTTATAATTCATGCAAATTCTAAATACTTTTAATCTTTTATGTCCAACAATTAAGAGAAATCTAGGAAACCTCAGATGTCTACCAAATAATCAAACTTTAATTGTAGGTGCAGAGCCTAATTCGTTATCAACTACTCGATAATACATACTCCTCCATTCTTTTCTAAGGCTCGTACCATGTTATTGATCAAAGAGTACATTGGTTAAAATATGTAGATATTGATACTTCATTGGTTAAAATAATCAAACTTTAATTGTAGGTGCAGAGCATAATTCATCCTCATGTACTAAAAAAGCAAAAAGAACAGAGGGAGCAAGCATCGTACCTAGGAAGGGTAAATGAAGTAAGCACCTGATTCTTACACTTTAGTACATAAAGAAAACAAGGACAATAACTACACAGGCATGTTTTACCCACCATACAGTTCATAAACTGTACATCGCCCTCCTATTTGGCTCTAATAGTTGGTAGGTCGTTAAGAATTGTTAACAGTTTGACATGAAAACATATGTGGAATAACCATGTTATGTGATTATGTTATACTATGTTTCAGCATAGTGATATTTTGAGATTAGTAGTTTACATGTATTTTCATTGCCTTCAACAGATGTATGATGATATATGGGCAAAGTGAATCATTTCAGTGTTAGGGAACAGGATAATATATAGGAAATAATTTCTCATTAGAGCCAGTGAACTTTTTCAGCCAATAGAGCATTTTTTAGCTATACTGACAATGATAGTTGTTTCTTTATGAGATATTATACAGTCACTTCTGAATTACAGTTTCCCACTTTTGTGAAAACTATAGTAGGGATTTCCTCCTATTGATTATCGAATATACATAATGAGTATACTGCTTGCTGATTGATTAATTTAGATCACTTAATGGTATATATATTTTGGATGATGTTAGTATTTTGATCTTTGTACTGAACTTATTATAAGCCTCTAATGTCTTTTAAAAAAAATCTTCTGTGAAGTAACGTGCTTCATGGTAGGGTCTGAGGAGAAGCTTAATGACATTTTGCTTTCGCTGTCGGCACCTTTCTACTATATATGTACATTGTAAGTTGTTCTTCTGCTCCCAGATTCGTCTATTGTATCCTACGATTCCAATTATGCATGGTGGCAATATTTTCTTTCATGCTGAAATTTTTCAGACTGCCTCTGCATGAGGCAATAGCTTTACGTTGACTGTTTGTTGCAAGATCTATAAATACATGAGAAATTTCAAAGGCCTAATGGTTTAAAACCTTGGGCAAGTTGTTCTGTTGTTTCTTTACTTCCGTTTGCTGATGCATTTGATAAATCCATCTATATTTTTCTTTTCTAAGGCTCGTACCATGTTATTGATCAAAGAGTACATTGGTTAAAATATGTAGATATTGATACTTCGTTAGTCTGACCTACATCATGCTCCATTAGCTCAAGGGAATAAAATCAATGATTAATTTTTTACTTTGGAAGGGCCATGCATACTCCTCCATTCTTTTCTAAGGCTCGTACCATGTTATTGATCAAAGAGTACATTGGTTAAAATATGTAGATATTGATACTTCATTGGTTAAAATAATCAAACTTTAATTGTAGGTGCAGAGCATAATTCATCCTCATGTACTAAAAAAGCAAAAAGAACAGAGGGAGCAAGCATCGTACCTAGGAAGGGTAAATGAAGTAAGCACCTGATTCTTACACTTTAATATATAAAGAAAACAAGGACAATAACTACACAGGCATGTTTTACCCACCATACAGTTCATAAACTGTACATCGCCCTCCTATTTGGCTCTAATAGTTGGTAGGTCGTTAAGAATTGTTAACAGTTTGACATGAAAACATATGTGGAATAATCATGTTATGTGATTATGTTATACTATGTTTCAGCATAGTGATATTTTGAGATTAGTAGTTTACATGTATTTTCATTGCCTTCAACAGATGTATGATGATATATGGGCAAAGTGAATCATTTCAGTGTTAGGGAACAGGATAATATATAGGAAATAATTTCTCATTAGAGCCAGTGAACTTTTTCAGCCAATAGAGCATTTTTTAGCTATACTGACAATGATAGTTGTTTCTTTATGAGATATTATACAGTCACTTCTGAATTACAGTTTCCCACTTTTGTGAAAACTATAGTAGGGATTTCCTCCTATTGATTATCGAATATACATAATGAGTATACTGCTTGCTGATTGATTAATTTAGATCACTTAATGGTATATATATTTTGGATGATGTTAGTATTTTGATCTTTGTACTGAACTTATTATAAGCCTCTAATGTCTTTTAAAAAAAATCTTCTGTGAAGTAACGTGCTTCATGGTAGGGTCTGAGGAGAAGCTTAATGACATTTTGCTTTCGCTGTCGGCACCTTTCTACTATATATGTACAATGTAAGTTGTTCTTCTGCTCTCAGATTTGTCTATTGTGAAACTAACTTGCTATCCATTGTGATTGTATCCTACGATTCCAATTATGCATGGTGGCAATATTTGCTTTCATGCTGAAATTTTTCAGACTGCCTCTGCATGAGGCAATAGCTTTACGTTGACTGTTTGTTGCAAGATCTATAAATACATGAGAAATTTCAAAGGCCTAATGGTTTAAAACCTTGGGCAAGTTGTTCTGTTGTTTCTTTACTTCCGTTTGCTGATGCATTTGATAAATCCATCTATATTTTTCTTTTCTAAGGCTCGTACCATGTTATTGATCAAAGAGTTCATTGGTTAAAATATGTAGATATTGATACTTCGTTAGTCTGACCTACATCATGCTCCATTAGCTCAAGGGAATAAAATCAATGATTAATTTTTCACTTTGGAAGGGCCATGCATTTCTCTAAAAAGAAGTTTGTTGTTCACATCAATTGTTGAAATCATAACTCTATACGGGATCTCTTAAGTGTTTTTTTGGGTGCATATGAAGATTCCCTGCCTTTTCTATCGTGTGCATCTGTTTTTCACTTCTTGGATATATGGATGTGCATTTGCTATCTGTTTAGGTTTATACCATCTGTTTTGTTGCATAGCAATTTTAGTCATGTATGTAGCTGAAAATGGATTTGCTAAATTAACAGGTTTACAGTTTGGTTAAAAATGGGTTACCGTTTGCTACCATCTTTACATATGAGTAAACTTATTTGATGATATATGTTTGTGCTGTTTTTTTTTGTGAAAGATGTGCAGTAAGCTGTTAGCATGAGTGATACAAATCCATGTCTCTGGGGAAAAGAATGCAAGGGCAAAGAGGACATAGTTAGGACTTAAGAGCTGAAATCTTTGTGTCTTTATTGATTGCTCTAAATTTTCTGATTTGTAATTTTTAGGTTCTTTCGTGCTCAAGGTGTTGGCAAAGTTGCACGTTGATGGATTTTCAATTTCTGTATGCCATGAATCATGAATGTTCAACAAACATTTCGTCATTGGCAGGGTAGAAAGTAGGTAGCTCACTGTTCATTGGTTCTAGCATTGGCTCCTTTTAAGCATATTTCTTCGGGACATCTCTTGGCCAAAGTAATCATCTCTATCTTGTTCAGTTATGTAATATAATCGATTATAAGATAGAAATATCTACTACATGAGTACTCATGTTATGTACATACAACTACTATGCTCCTATCTATGTGTAACATATGTCCTTGGTACCCTGTTCAATATAATTTGTTTGTGCACCGATTGTGTTATTTCTTTCTCTCTTATTTATATCCTGTAGCATACCATGATTTATAACTGGCAAGTTCATTGACATCTTATTATGTTCAAAAACAACTCTTTCCCAACGGAAAATACCGAATAAAACACTGAACCGGCTTCGCGCGCCGGATCCCACTAGTAACCTGCAAATGTGGCGGGGAAAAGAGTTTTGTGGAGATACGTCACATGCTTTAAAAAGCCAGATCCTGAACTCGAGAAGCTCAAACACATAGTATATTCATGTTGAGCATTTTCTTCTATATAATTGACACGCTTCGGGGAAGAAAATCAATACCGGCATATGTATCATTTCAATAAAAAAATGGCATATTTGCATCCATTGTGTCATCTTAGACCCCTAGTAGTTTGAAAGGGACGTGCTACTGCAAAGAAGTTAGAGGCCCATATCGGTACCTTTCGAAGGTATCGATACAGCAGTTCGCTTTTGGGCAAGTACTACGTTGTGTATTCAGCACCAACGTCATGCTTGAAAGCTACGTCCAAACTGATGGAGCTAGCTTCGACCTGGGAAGAGACCAAACAAGTTTTGCTTCGTCCAGGTGCTCGTATCATCGGATCCTAGTGCCTATTGGACATGCTTACCAAATTCCTTTCTTGCCTCCATGCCTGAAACTTGCATCAATGCCTTGCCTGACCTCTGCACACGCCAAGTTTGTGGCCTGTGCATGCCACATGGCTACCACGTTTTGACTACAAAATTCGCATATGCGCAGCGTGAATTCCACGGAATTTTGTGAGAGTTTAGACACATCTCACGCTGATCCCCACGGCCCCAGCTTCTACACATAGGCGGAAGACTTTGACATTTTATTTTCAGGAAATCTGACACGTCTAGGTATCGGTGGCCATGGAATTGGTTGTACCTCCGGCACGGACTTTGCGAGGATTTTTAAGGATAGGCTAGGAGTTAGGACGCTGATTTCAATCAGATTTGTGCGGTGGAAACCACATTGCTAGATAATGATTAATCTGCTATTAATGTTGCAAGTATGCCTTTGAAAATAAGATCCTGAGAAATCGCAAAAAGTAAGAACTAGAATTACAGGAGCTACTGAAAATTGGAAATGGTTCTTCCTTATTACTTTTCGCTATGTGACATCCATCAAGATTGGATTTTAATATTCGTCAAGTTTTCTAACTTTGTTTATTGTGGAAACCTTCTCTAGTCGGTTGCTGAAGGGATTTTGATACCGAGAGCCAAGCCACCAAACCATAAAATAAAAATCTCTTAAGTCCAGACATGTACTGGTGTTCACTTTGCCACCAGTGCCTGAAAGGAATATCAACTCTTAACCTGCATTTTTAATATGCAATCAGCAAAGAGACATCTGAGCAACCGTGTGGTCACTTGGCATATGTGTAGCTCTGCAGCGAAGAACGAGTGCATATGGACGCCACGCAACCAAATATTTCTACTATGTGCTGGTAGTTTGGTAAGGTGTTGGATGCAAAATTAATGATGAGAAAGCAACACAACAAAGTTACAAAAATGTTTTGCAAGTCAATAGCCAATCAAGTGTGCTTGATAGTGAGCGATTATACGGATCGAACATGTCCAGGTTGCTTAACCAACCGTTATTTATCCAGTCAACTTAATGACTACGAATATTCGAAAATGTTTAATATTGGTCATAAAAATATTTTTATTTCAAGTCATAAATATTCGTGCTTTGAGTACCAAGGGTGGGGGAAAAAGAGACAAACTAACACTTCAGGTACTCAAATTTCACTAATCAAGCCGTTTGACGTAGGGAAAGAGGCAACTGCATATATGTATATGAAGAAATCATGGTGGATGTGCAGTCTTAAACAAATCAGTAAACTTTTATATATGTTTCTCAAAAAAAAAATGCAATTGTATACTGCCACGTTAGGCGCACTTCACGCAAGATATTATACAATTCACTTCATACAAAGCCATCAAAACATAGCATACAAAACTATTCACAGGAATCCTAATAGTTGAGTGCTAAAACATCAGTGGTTAAAATTGCGAGAATTCAAGGGCTTCCATATTTTTGGATGGCAAGAATTCAGTAGTTGCCACAAAATATACACCAAAGAATTTCACCATTGACCAGTCGCAGAGGTCCAATGGACCATTGACCTGCGGTTTCTTCTTTCCGCGTAACCTGGACTGGATCGTAATAACTGAAATTCCCAGGGGCAAAAAAGTTAGTGTTGCGCCGCTGAAGCCTGAGGGCGCCGTGCTTGGTTTATAAGCGAGGCCAAGATGCGCAGGTGGGGAAGCAAGCAAGCGGCGGCAGGAGCATTTTGGAGAGAGAAAGAGGGGGCGCGGCGAGAGAGAGAGAGAGAGAGAGAGAGAGAGAGGCAACGTCATCTTGACAGCGACTCGGAAGCAGTCGGCGGCGGCGGGGATGGGCGATTCCGGCGGCTCCGTGGTGTCGGTGGACGTCGAGCGCATCTCATTTGGCGGCAAGGTGCCATTCTTTTCTCCCTGGAAACTACCCTGCTGGTCTGCTACAGTTAGATTTCTTCTCCCCGGGAGTGGTAGGAAGGGGGAGGGCGTGCGGAGGCCGCGGATTGACAGTTGTGGATTGAATGGCCGACAGATGCGAAGTTGGTGGTGTTGGGGTTTAGTTTCGCTTGGATGCAGTTCCTTGCGTGGTAGGGTTAGGGGTCCCGAAGAGAAAGGCTGTTTCTCGATTTTTCTTTACTTGTTCTTGCTTGCTTCTGTTGGCTGCATTGTCTTGGTTTCAGATTTAAGCCTTGCTTTCTTTTAGGATTTTCCTTCTTCTTTATAAAGATTTCAAACTATCCTAGTTTTAATTTCAAGTTATACATGCAATATTAGGGGCGATTGCATCTGGATATGATTTAATTTTTGTTCCCCGTGTTTGGCAGTTCATCCTGCTTAACCCTCTTAGCACTGTTCGATTCCATATCCATGCAGTTGTTCGCTTCCACAAGTTTGCAAGCTGCTTCATTCGCATCAGTTCAGTGTCTGCTGAATTAACAGTAGATGGTGTGTTAGTGTGTAGCAACTGCGCATTATAATATTTCGGGTGGCGTCCTCATGTGGGTGTTGGCCTCTACCTGCCTTTGCCCCTGCTGATTTCTTTTCTCCGGTTTATGGCCCTCGTTTGGTCATGTGGTCCTATTGCAGCTGGTGTCGCTTGCTAATCAATTTAACAAATAGGTCGCCTGCTTTGTGCGTGCTTATCGCCAGAAGGAAAGAGAGGAGAAAAGAAACCATAAAGATGTGATTTTGACGCTTTTGGGTTGTAGCTGGGGTGTCCTAACTGTCCCTTTTATCTATCTTTAATCAATCATGTTATTTCGGATTGTTTAACTAGGCTTCCTAGCACAAATTTTCCATCCAACAAATTATTCTTCACTTCCGGGGAGCAATTTAAGCTCTACCTATGCTTGAACTTGAATTGAAACAATGTCTGGTGGATTAAGGACCCTCTTTTGTGTGTATTCTGCTCGAGTTCTGTCTGTTGATTGCAGAGTATATGCGTAGTATGTGGAGTGTGGAATCTAGTGCATAATTGAATTTGACTTTTCATATGGATGCAAAACGTCAATACCAAATTTCTCAGATAAACCACCGTGGTAAGCTTGTTAGAAATATTTTAGAGACAAATGAAAAAAAAATGGAGAAGAAATAGGGGCAAAAATGCTGTCTAAGAAATGTTGAATGGAAATGGCTAAGTGTCCCGTATCCGAAGGTATTGATAAGGTCCACTGATTAGTGGTCCAAATTCTAAATTTGGTTACATTTCCCAGATACAGATTTGTCCTCTTTCTCTTTGATGTCAACTAGAGTTTTTCCAGATAACCATACTGGACAGGCTGAGGCATACATATGACCCTTGTGGCATACATGGTGACTTTAGGAATTATGATCAAATCACTTGGATACTTGCTCTTAGGATTTCTGAAAACCTTTTCCTGCTCTGTTGTTAGAACTAGGTGGTGTACTGGTCTCTTTCCTGGCAGATTCTTGAGTTATTGCTATTTACCAAAACTGGAAGGCTTTGATAATGTTTTTAAAACATTTCTTAGCTGTCTCTTCTCGTCATACACATCCACCCCATTATGGAGAATAAACAGCTAACTGTATCTTCCTAGCAGATGCTAAATTTTTCTCTTGAATGTACATGAGAAATGTGTATTGTGGTATTAAGTAGGTGAAAACAAGTTACTGAATACAAGACTACAACACAAAACGAAAGAAACACACACTCATCCCTCTCTGCTTAACATGCGCTTCACGCACTGGCTAAAAACAACCAGACGTGCAACAGCATAAATATGATATTCTTGATGAGTTTAGTATCAGATATTTGCCTGATAAGGCAATCAACGTTGATGCTTCACGGATCAATACAGAACACTTACAGAGTTCATCGTAGTCAAATTTTTCAGAGGCGTAAAATCAGCAGTAGGTCATGTGCATAAATCGCGTTTACTATCACAAGCTTCATTTATCTGCAGATGCCTGCTATGTCCGCCATTTGCATAATTTTCTGTGGTTTGAACTAAAATTTAAATATTCTTGTCATCTTTTCTCCAAGTTCGTTTAACACTTTGCCCCACTTTCTTCAGGAACATCATATACAAACGAACCATGGATCTGTATCGGTCGCCATATATGGTGACCATGATAAGCCTGCTCTTATTACCTACCCAGATATCGCTTTGAACCGTGAGTTTTACAATCATCTTACTCTTGCCTTATGTTAAGCTATTTAAGAACTTAGCAGCACGGTGACTTATGCCCGCTATTGTTGATCAGATATGTCTTGCTTCCAAGGACTACTTTTCTGCCCTGAAGCAGCTTCATTGTTGCTCCATAATTTTTGTATTTACCATATCAGCCCCCCAGGACACGAGGTCAGTGGAATATTTACTGTTATGAAGTGTTTCCCCCCTAGCTAAAGACGTCATTGAGCTATTCTGGATAGATTTTGTTTTAATGACTGCATGGTTTTTGTCCTTTGCAAAATCATTCAGTTAGGAGCTGCCCCAATTTTAGCAAGTACTCCTGTGGCATCTGTGGATGACTTGGCAGATCAGGTTGCAGATGTACTTGATTTCTTTGGGTAAGACCTATTGTTCGACATTAATATATAGTACTCACACAATTTCTCTTGACATTTTTGAAGTGACATTCTTCTCATCTTTTTTCCGGGTTGGTATTTTCCAGATTGGATTCTGTTATGTGCTTAGGTGTCACCGCTGGCGCGTACATTCTTACTCTCTTTGCGGTATGTATTTCATCTGTTCTAAACTGATGTGTATAGTGCTTTCCAGATGCTTAGTAACTGTGTGCCTTTTGCAGACAAAGTATAGAGAGCGTGTGCTAGGACTCATCCTCGTTTCACCTCTATGTAAATCTCCCTCATGGACAGAGTGGTTTTATAATAAGGTAACTATTGGATATTAGGACCCTAGTTTCTACCTTCACTCTACAAAATAGAATAATAGAACATGTACTCACAAATATAGTTTCCCAGGTAATGTCAAATTTGCTATATTATTACGGAATGTGCAATGTGGTGAAGGATATTTTGTTGCAGCGCTACTTTGGCAAGGTAACTAAATGGGCTTAGTTTATGACTTGATATTTGTGTAGCTGTGTACTGAACTTCTGTTGGGGTTTTCTTATCCTCAGGGAGTACGTGGATGCTCTTCCGATCCTGAATCAGACATTGTGCAGGCTTGCAGAAGTGTATGTGCTATATAAACTTTTCATCCTTGATTAGGAGCTACCATGTTACTTTCCTGATGCCTAATTCTCCTTAATTTATGCAGTTTCTAGATCAACGTCAATCCATGAACGTGTGGCGGTTCATCCAAACTATCAATGAGTATGTTTGTTTCTTGTCCAATGCTTATGTGGTCATATCTGAGTTAGTGGAATCTGGAACCAATACCTTCTCATGCTTTACAGGAGAAAAGACTTAACCGAAAGCCTGAAGCAGCTGCAGTGCAGAACTCTAGTTTTTGTTGGTGAGAATTCCCAGTTCCATGCTGAGGCTGTTCACATGACTGCAAAACTTGATAGGCGGTATAGTGCTCTTGTGGAGGTATCAATTTGCCCAAACTCAGCCTTTTCAAGTAGTATCAATTTGTGAGTTTACGTACCAAATTTGATATCTTTGCAGGTACAAGCATGCGGGTCGGTTGTGACAGAGGAGCAGCCACATGCAATGCTCATACCAATGGAGTACTTCCTCATGGGATATGGCTTGTACAGGCCAAGCCAGATAAACTGCAGCCCCCGCAGCCCTTTGAACCCATTTTGCATATCTCCGGAGCTCCTCTCACCAGAGAGCATGGGGGTGAAGCTAAAGCCAATCAAGACTCGAGCCAATCTCAAACTGTAGGAATAGACTTAAGAGAAGGCAAAGGTGTAGGAACAGATGCATATCCCTTGAATTTTTTGGTGGTGAAGTGACATAGTTGTTACTGTGATGTACATAGACAAGAGGTTAGGTCGGTGAGGTTGGGATGGGGGTCCAATTCGATTGATTTGTAGCCTTAAACAGTTGTAAATTGTGACAGAATATTTGTTGGAGAGAGAAAATTAATAAAGGAAGATGAGCTGTTGCCGGAAGTTTGGTCCGCACATTGCTATCTTTTCTTGTTTACGAGTACCATCTTTCCCTTTTTATCTGCTATAATGATCTAGACTGATGAACCAGTGCAGCCTCCTAAATCATACTAAGATATCAGGCTGTTGTTACGAAAGTAGCCTCTCGTGTTAGTGATTAATCTATGGATGCTGCCTGTGTGTCTTCTCTGACTGTATGCATCAGTTGCAGCTGAGTAGTTCTATTACTGAACTGATTTGTTCTATTGCTGCTCACCGGCTGTGGTGTATTACCTTGTCAAATTGGACAGCGACTTCATTTTGTTTAGAAATTGGTAATCTGTGCGACAAAGCACATCTTTGGCAGTTTGGATCATTGAAGGTGCGATATTTGAATAGGGGAATGTTTATAGTTATGTGGTTGCAATACTGCTTGAGCCGCCGAGACGTTGTGAAACTCTTGTCTTTTGTACTCCCTATGTTTCAAATTATATATAGTTGTTGACTTTCAAACATTACGTTTGACCGTTCGTCTTATTCAAAAAATTTATGAAAATAATATTTATTTTGTTACAATTAGTTTTATCATTACATATATTTTAAGTGTGACTTATTTGTTTTTATGTTTTCACAAAAAATGAATAAGACGAACGGTCAAATGGAAAGTTTGAAAGTCAAAAATTGCTTATATTTTAAAACAAAGGGAGTAACCGTAGCAGCACTGGTTTGTCTGTCTCAAACAGCAAGGCCACCGCTTGTTCCATCATTCCTGTCGTCTTCTAGATGCTTAGGTTTTCGTGCGAGACGAAAAAAAGAACAAGTAAACAACATTCCGTGTAGAAAGAAGCAGTAGTACAATACAGTGGCGAGTCCAGGCTCAAGACTGGAGGTGGACCAGAAAAGAAAAAAAGTTGGGAAAAAAGAAAAAAATGCACTATTCATTGGGCTACAGTGCTAAATAAAGGGTTCGCCACCCCCCCCCCCCCCCCCCCCCCCGTTGACTTTTAGACATCACGTTTGGCCGCTTGTCTTATTCAAAAAATTTACAAAAATATTATTTATTTCGTTATAATTAGTTTTATCATTAGATATACTTTAAGTGTGACTTATTTGTTTTTATGTTTTAAAAAAAAATGAATAAGACAAACGGTCAAATGAAAAACCAAAAAGTAAAAAACTGCATATAATTTGAAACAGGAGAGTACTCAACTCAGAAACTCGTTCTCTCCTATACATATTCTTACCTACACGAGGGTGGCAATATTCCGGCTTGTTTCAGCACAAATTGTGTGAGCAGCGCACACTATTCATGCTTGGGATGACTCAAGGAATATATTTTAGCCTCCTAACCTGTCCCAAGCGTGTAAGATGTATGTGTGTATGAGGGAGTCGATTGTGTGCATCCTCAGTTGCAGAGGCAAAGCTTGGTTACGATGAAAGGGACATGACTTCGAACTTCTAAAGAATGCAATGAATTGAACATTAGGTTCAAACAACTAACTAGTGTAGTTTCATTAGGTCTAAAACAACTAACCAGGCCTCCTTCCTTTTTATTATTCACTTCGCTCAAACTTTAACACTGTTCAAGAAACAGCACACCTAACACCCCCTCTTTTGGGTCTAATGGGTCTTTCATATGGGTTTCACTAAGTTTTAAGGTGGGACTCATGTTTTGATTGAAACAATATACTAGTCAACCCAATTATCTTGACTCGTCTCTCTGCTTTGTACACCGACCACCTCTTCATGACGGCTATTACTTGCCAGTCCCTTTCCCTCACAATCACCTCTCTCTAACTTTGGACGGCACCGCTAAATCCCATGTTGTTCCAGAGTACGGTTGCTCGTCCTTAGCTTGCAGCGGCTAAGATTGAATGTTAAGCATTTGCTTTGCTTCTCTTGACTTGGAGGCCTTCCATGCATGATAACATCAGTGATGTCAGATGATGGAAGGCTTGACGCGTACGTCACCGTGAGTGTAGTCTTATTGTCTCTAGATAAGAAATAGCTGGAGCAACAATAAGTGCGTCTTTTTTTTTTTAGAATAAAAAAAAGGTCAAGCAGTGTCATAAAGTACCGTTGTGGACTTTCATGTTAACCTCGATGATGTCAAATGTTTTGGGTCTTGACGTGTGCGCTATCATGGAGTGTCGCCTTGTTGTCTCTAGATAAGCAATGTGCGCTACCGCTAAGCGTAACCTCGTTGTCTCTATATGAAAAATAGATAGAGCAACAACGAGTCAAATGGTGTCGTAAAGTACCTCAGTGGATTTTCCGGTGGTAGAGGTCGTGGTGGCTAAATCTCCTCCTCTATGAAGTCTCTACTCTACGACTTCTTCACCGACTAGTGGCGGTCCTATGACGGCGACGACAATCCTCTTCCCAACCGGCAGGCTGCCTGATCATCTCGTTGCTTGCCGTTTGACGGCTGGGAGTCCCTTCCCGCGCCAGAGGGGAAGTATGAGAAGGAAAATGGCAAGGCCGCCCATGCCTTACTCTGCAGCAGTACGAACGGTCACGATCGTGTCCGTGGCCGTCCGAGAGACCAGAGTACGCCCATCCAACGGCCTAGAGCTTGCAGTCCTTCGAAAAGATCCAGCTGCATTTCACCGCCACGTGGGTTTTGTGACACGAGGAATACAAAGGAGGCTCTCCTGTTCTCCTACACCCCCCCTTTCTCGCGCTTGCCGAACCCTCCTGCACCCTCGCCGCCGCCACCGCCGCCGCCGCCGCTCCTCCGCCGGAGCGCCCTCGTCTCCAGTCGACGCCGCGGTGCGCACTGTGGATTGGTCTCATCCATCGCCATACGGACCCTCCTCGTCAGTCCCACCGGTAAACCCTAACGCACGTCGAGGGCACCGAATCGAATCTGCTGATTCAAGCCGGCTGCCGGTCATGTCGGCGTTTGGATTGGATTGCGTTTCTTTTGACCTCGTTCGCCTGGTGCTGACATATCTAGGATTCGTTTCTTTCCCTCTGTTTTCTCGCAGGCTAGTGTTCCTGCGCGCGGAGTGGTTTGCCCGGGTCCTGTGACCGCGCAGGAGCCCGTAGGCGGGCGCATCCGCCATGTTCCCACCGAAAGGATCCAATCACTACGGCCAGCAGCCGCCCTACGGCGGGCAGCAGGCGTATGGCCAAATCGTAAGGCTCTGTGACAGTAGAATTCTGTTTATGCGCGCTTTGATTTGTATTATGCGCGGATGCGTTCTAGATTGTTTACTGTTCGCGGTATTTTGATCTGGATTCTGCAGTCTGGAAGCAGTGGGATTTCAGCCCCGACAGCGGCGGGTGGTGGTGCCGATGGTGGTCGTTTTGGTGCCCGCGCTGGACAGGGAGCTGCTGGGCAGTACGGTGGGCCTTATGCTTCAGTTTATGGCGCGCAGCAGGTGGTTAACTATAACTGAAAACGTCACCATTTTTTCGTTATTTACGTTACCGATACAAACACTTTATTAATAATGCTAGTGTTATTCTGCTTATTGATGTGGTAAGCATATATGTTGCTTTTTTTGAACTTGTCGTTTGTGCAGCGTGTCGCATGTGCCAGCGGGAATATGAATTTTTGATAAATAATGGGGGCTGTATTGGCTAGTCCATTATCTTTAAAATGTAGCTATAGGGCCAAGAACTAACGCATGCTATCTGGGATTAGGTGGGTCAACATAGACCTAGCTATGAAGATGCATTGCAGCGTCATTCTTGATCCTTCTTGGGAAGTTTTCAACTGCAGAAAGCTGATTTTCCCCCCATGAATTACGTATTTTCTATTTTGATCTATTGCTTCGCAACTTATCTACAAGCCAAAGCTGCTTCTGTAGG
The DNA here is from genome assembly GCA_000970635.1 of Eragrostis tef. Classification (NCBI taxonomy): domain Eukaryota; kingdom Viridiplantae; phylum Streptophyta; class Magnoliopsida; order Poales; family Poaceae; genus Eragrostis; species Eragrostis tef. The sequence goes on from LAPY01000005.1 coordinate 17,021, forward strand.
CTTGGATTAAAATCTCTGGCGTTTTTTTTAGTTGGGTGGTTGTTTTTTTTTGTGTGTGTGGGTGACCTAGGGGCAAGATTTGACGGCTGGTGAACCAGACTCCCTCGCCTGGGCAGCCATTATGGGCTATACCTGGCCAGCCACTGTGGGCCGTCTCATTGGTTGCTCCCTCTGATCGGGTCCAATTGCAGTGGCTGGCTGTTGTCTTGGGCATTCTAGGCAATTTTTAATAGATTGTGTAAGTGGAATGACATTAAAGTTGTCATTATTTACACAATCTGTACTAGTACAAACAGAAAAGACAAAAACCATGCCCTACCTCCGATGCCCAACCCACAGGCTTCAAGTCTCTTTTGTGGTGGCTGCTCTTTTCCTGTATTGAGATATAATATCTTCTTGTTCTTCTCCATGCAATTTCTTTATCATGTCCAGTTGCTGACCTGTATGATGGATCAGGATGATTGCAAGTTCAGTTATATCTCAAGTTTTATATTTTGTTCTCGTTCTCATCCTTTCCCTGATGACCATAGATGAATCGTTTGGGTGGGAATTGGGACTTTCACTTGGTTTGGATCCTGAAAATATTTCTGCTCCCAACTCCCTATGCTGTAAATAATCAAGTTGACGTACTTAATTTTTCTAGAATACCATCTTTGTATCGCCTAATTCGTGATGGGTAGTATTATTTCTGTTTTCTTATTACATATCGCAAAGTTATCAGATTTTCTTACGATTTATTATATATGTACGATTGTATCAAGCAGCGAAGGCGCTCACAGCGCGGTGTTAAGTCCATCGGCTGGGAGGGTGCCCGCCTGGGTTCAATCCCAGGTGCCACACCTATTTCCTCAGGGGTCTCCCTTGGGGTATTTCTCTTCTAAAAAGAAAAAACCCCGATTGTATCAAACAATTGGTACACTGGTGAAATCTTCTTTAGCCTTATCAGGTTAGGTAAAAGATGCATGCTCTTATTACGCTGCTCCTCGCTACCTCACCGGACCTTGATTTTCATGAGACTTGAAAATATTTATGCACAGTTCATGCATTACCGATTTACATTTGTCTTTGCTATGTTAATTTATACCTTCTATTTTATTATGTGTGAAATTACATAAATACGTCTAACATCTTCTGATAGAGTGACACACTATGTTAATTTTTTTGCATTTTCCAGTTATTGATTTTAGCAATGCTGCTTCTGGCAAAATACTCCTGTTCCCAGCTGTTACATTCAAAAGTCATGATCACACCATATTGTTCCGTATCTACCTTTTCCTTTTAGCATATCATTTGACTTTGTGTTATTTGCGTTGGATCAAAACTGTTTTATCAAACCATTCTCAATTCATACCACAGAGAGTGGATGAATTTCTGCTAAGCCTTGATGTTCATGTATCTGCGCTATGCTGTGTTTACCCCGGTTTAGCCACTCAAGATACATTGTCCCCATGTCAATGTCTGCTGACTACTTGTTTCACTTGCTCAGCTCACTTATTTTTATGATAGAATATTGCCCTGCCACTTAGTATCTAGTGTGCAAAAGCAGTTCCTGGCTTCCCCCATTTTTTTTGCAGAATGTCTCAGCTGACTATCCTGCTTACACTTTTAACAGGTTGGTGGACTTGGTGCCAAAGGTCCAGCTTCGTCTACCCTTCCCAGCTTGCCAACTCGTCCAACTTCACTCTCTGAGTCATCAAAGTTCTCATCTGCTCCCGTGGGGTCTAGCCTGGCAAGACCAAATGACGACTATCTGGCTGTGCGCGGATATGCACAGAAGCTAGACCAGTATGGCACTGATTATACACTTGAGAGAAGGATCTATGGTGAACACTCAGCTAATCTTGGTAGGAGAGACAGCCTTGGTGATTTGGATAGAAGATATCCTGACCATATTCCTGCAGGACATCAGGTCTCAAATTCTTTTTGCCTCTTCTCCTCTTGATTTAAATATAATTAATGCATTTTTGTAACTCCTTTTATTTTATCTCAGATTCATGATCACCTGGAGCAGGTAGAGTTCTTCCTCCATTCCCAACCCCAAAGAAGAAACTTCTTCTTTTATATGTGATAACTTATTGTTAATCGGGTCCTGTTAACCTTTTAGGGCTCATCGATGCGCCATCAGCCGCTCCTGAAAGCTCAACTGCAGCCTGGATCTGATACCAGGTATTTTCTTTGCACTTTAAGGTTATAGAAATGGTTTTTATCATATTGTGGATTCATATTATTATTTATCATGCCTTAATTACCCATGTATGAATAAGATTAATGCATTCATTGAAAGAACAAGAGTCTGTTAAGCTTCTCTTCTTTTCTGGTAGCTGTTCTGGTAATTCTCATCAATAGTTTTTGGATAACAAAAATCTTTAGGAAACACTTGTGATTATCATTGCAAGAGAACATAGCACATGCACTGAGTATAGTATGCATTTCTGGCAGACAAGCCGATTACTTTGCAGGAAGGTCCGCTCCGGTTCATCAAGCATCCCAGGATATTGGTGCGTACGGAAGAGTCGAAGCTGATAGAGGCAACGTGTCCATTCTTGGTTCTGTTCCATATGGAAGGCAGCAGACGGCTTCATTGCTTGAGGGAGCTCCTAGGTCCAACATCGATAACCTTGTCTATGGGCAAGGATCATCAAGCGGTGGTTATGGCGCAGGTTTGCCTCCTGGACGTGATTATGCTGCTGGCAAAGGCCTGCTCCATCCTTCTTCGGATCCTGATTACCGAGATAGCATCCTACCTCGTGCACATCCAGGCATCTCCATGGTTGATGAGCGTAGAGCTGATCGGATTGGCTATCGTCGTGAACTGGATCTAAGAGATGAAGAGCGTCGAAGAGACCTATTGATGGAAAGAGAAAAGGAGCTTGAATGGGAACGGGAACGAGAGTTACGAGACTTGCGTGACCGTGAAAGAGAAAGAGAACGTGAAAGGGACCGTGAAAGACAGAGAGAACGTGAAAGAGAAAGGGAACGTGAACGTGAAAGGGAACAACGCGAAAGAGAACGTCTTCGCGAGCGGCGGGAGAAGGAGAGAGAGCGGGATAGGAAGCACGGAGCTGATCCAAGGCGGGAGCACACTCCACCTAGAGTTCCTGGTGATCGACGGCGGTCTTCTTCTGTTAGATCTGAGAAGCCCTTGCGGCGAATTTCACCTCGACGTGATGCTGTGCATAGGTGGAACTCCATGTTTTCTCTGCAGCTTTGTGGATGGCAGTAGTCGTATAACTTCGTATAATACTTGAGAGAAGGATCTATGGTGAACACTCAGCTAATCTTGGTAGGAGAGACAGCCTTGCTGATTTGGATAGAAGATATCCTGACCATATTCCTGCAGGACATCAGGTCTCAAATTCTTTTTGCCTCTTCTCCTCTTGATTTAAATATAATTAATGCATTCTTGTAACTCCTTTTATTTTATCTCAGATTCATGATCACCTGGAGCAGGTAGAGTTCTTCCTCCATTCCCAACCCCAAAGAAGAAACTTCTTCTTTTATATGTGATAACTTATTGTTAATCGGGTCCTGTTAACCTTTTAGGGCTCATCGATGCGCCATCAGCCGCTCCTGAAAGCTCAACTGCAGCCTGGATCTGATACCAGGTATTTTCTTTGCACTTTAAGGTTATAGAAATGGTTTTTATCATATTGTGGATTCATATTATTATTTATCATGCCTTAATTACCCATGTATGAATAAGATTAATGCATTCATTGAAAGAACAAGAGTCTGTTAAGCTTCTCTTCTTTTCTGGTAGCTGTTCTGGTAATTCTCATCAATAGTTTTTGGATAACAAAAATCTTTAGGAAACACTTGTGATTATCATTGCAAGAGAACATAGCACATGCACTGAGTATAGTATGCATTTCTGGCAGACAAGCCGATTACTTTGCAGGAAGGTCCGCTCCGGTTCATCAAGCATCCCAGGATATTGGTGCGTACGGAAGAGTCGAAGCTGATAGAGGCAACGTGTCCATTCTTGGTTCTGTTCCATATGGAAGGCAGCAGACGGCTTCATTGCTTGAGGGAGCTCCTAGGTCCAACATCGATAACCTTGTCTATGGGCAAGGATCATCAAGCGGTGGTTATGGCGCAGGTTTGCCTCCTGGACGTGATTATGCTGCTGGCAAAGGCCTGCTCCATCCTTCTTCGGATCCTGATTACCGAGATAGCATCCTACCTCGTGCACATCCAGGCATCTCCATGGTTGATGAGCGTAGAGCTGATCGGATTGGCTATCGTCGTGAACTGGATCTAAGAGATGAAGAGCGTCGAAGAGACCTATTGATGGAAAGAGAAAAGGAGCTTGAATGGGAACGGGAACGAGAGTTACGAGACTTGCGTGACCGTGAAAGAGAAAGAGAACGTGAAAGGGACCGTGAAAGACAGAGAGAACGTGAAAGAGAAAGGGAACGTGAACGTGAAAGGGAACAACGCGAAAGAGAACGTCTTCGCGAGCGGCGGGAGAAGGAGAGAGAGCGGGATAGGAAGCACGGAGCTGATCCAAGGCGGGAGCACACTCCACCTAGAGTTCCTGGTGATCGACGGCGGTCTTCTTCTGTTAGATCTGAGAAGCCCTTGCGGCGAATTTCACCTCGACGTGATGCTGTGCATAGGTGGAACTCCATGTTTTCTCTGCAGCTTTGTGGATGGCAGTAGTCGTATAACTTCGTATAAT
>LAPY01000005.1:23662-39009 GCA_000970635.1 Eragrostis tef
TTCGCGGTAAAATATCTGGTTCCTGATACGAATTATCACGAGTCGCACTTATATTTGAAGACCAACACCTTACCTTGATGATTTACTGCACTGAAGATGACATGACTGAGCAATCATAAATGATTGTCGTCCTGTCTGCATTCCCTCCTCCCTTTTGTATACAAGTTTCATCATTGCATTGTTTTGTAGTATTATGAGGAAGATCTATTTAGCTTTCTGTTATGGACTTGATGCTTACTGGTTTCTTCTTTGCAGGTTTTCCCATTTCGCTTGGTGGATGGTGAGAGGGACTATTTGTCCTTGACAAAAAGATATCCGAGACTAGCTGTTTTTCCAGATTTTTCCAAGGTTTGGCATTTCATCTATGAGCTCTGCTTTTCAATAGTCTAGGTAGAATTATGGCTTTCTGGACACTATCGTATATTTACTGTTGTGCAGATTGTGTTGAACTGGACTAAAGAAAACTTAGACATTCCACTGTATACACCAGTGAGGTATGCCTTTTATTGGGAGTGCATAACTTGAAGATATACTATTGTATATGTTTTCTTGCTTGTGTTTCTCAAGCTTCATAATATCTGTGATTAATGCTATGTTGCAACTGCTGTTAAACAGTTTGGAGCATGATATCCATGAAGTTGATGAAAGTGCAGATGAAAGATCACTCATCTCTTCTGAGAAAACATCAAGCACAAATACTCCAGCTACCATTTGGAATGCAAAGGTTTCATCTACAGTTTAATTATAAATTTTGAATTGTAGATGCATTAAGCTTTATGTCTTATTTCAGTCTCTGCAGGAAACCTATGGCATATTGTTTTATAGGTATTTTGACCAATGCTTGTAGAAATTGAGGAAAATCTGTTTCCCTTTTCGGGGTGCTAGCCTATGTAACCTTTGTGTCTTAAAGTTAGCCTGGTCTTAGATATGTTTGAGTTATGGCAATCAGCATATGAGCTTATCACATGGGATAGCTTCTGCCTAGTTATTTCTGCTGCAGGGCTGCTGATATATGTGATGTTTTGCAGGTACTTTTGATGAGCGGCATGAGCAGAGGTGCCTTTGCTGACATAACTTCATTGAAAACTACCGAGGAACGACTGGTGCACATGAACAATATCTTGAAATTTGCTGTATTCAAGAAGGACCGTTCTCTGTTTGCAATTGGTGGCCCTTGGAATGCAGTAATAGATGGTGGTGATCCATCAATTGACTGTTCTTGCTTGATACGAACTGCCATAAGGTATGCCATTATCGAACAATACATTATGGATCACCTGCAGTCTTACTGACAATATGGCATTCATCCAACTTGGACAGACATGCCAAGGAATCAGTTCAAGTTGATCTATCTAACTGTACCCAGTGGAATCGCTTTATTGAGGTACTTATGAAATTTACTTCTCAGCATTTTCAAGGAACTTATATATGTTATATGTCGTCATGCTTTACTTATAAATTCATATCTGAAAATAATGTGAAATTGATGTTCTACTGCTTAGAACACCCGTTTTTTTAATTCCTATCTAATTATGTTTGTTAGTTTGGTTCCATTTTTTAAAAGGCTTGGTTCCATGTTTTAAACAAAAACAATATCTATTGAAAAATTTCTCATCAATTCAGGATTAAGAAAATCTTTGCTGGCAGTTCAGTATACCCGCTTGCTAATTTATTTCGAACCCATCTGTAATTTTCTTTTTTAGTTCATACACATTCTCTTAAATATCTGTGATTGCTACGCTGTTCCTAGCTTCAACATTGTTATGGGTTATGGGCTTTTTGCTGAAGTTTGTATGTAATCTGTCGTATTATCCATGTGGTATGATTGCTATCCTGCATCTGACGGACTACCATATTATGTAGAGAAAATTTATCCAATGATGACGTTTGTTCGGTCCAGTTACATGCTTTAATGAATATTAGCTGATTCTGTCATTACCGATGTAATGAACAGGTCCATTACAATAGAATTGGCAAAGATGGACTGTTTAATCATAAAGAAATCACTGTACTGTTTGTGCCGAACCTGTCGGAATGCTTACCTTCAGTGGATGTATGGAAGAATAACTGGATTACATACAGAAAAGCTAAGGCAGAAAGGGAGCAGCTGGCTTTGAAGAAGGAAAAGGTAGCTATCCTATTATTGTCCTGTACTTTCATTAACGGATACTTTGTTTTTCTGAACTGCTACTAAACATTCTTTTATCCTTGCTGCATTTTAGAGCCCAGGTGATTCAAAAGATCAGAAGCAAGGTTAGACTTTTTTTTGCGTTCTATTGATGTTTCCTTTTTGTGCCTGTTAGACCAAAAAGTAAAGCATATCTGTTCAAATTTCAGGGGAACCAAATCAGGGTAAAAGTACAGATGCTGGTCGTTTGACAGAGGATGATGCTGGCTGCAGTGATATAAAACATGAGAATGTCGATGCTAGTATGGATCAGCTGGGCAAAGGAGAGGATAAGGTTGATAAAGTTGAGGAACCTGCTGAGAAGATGGGTGTGGATGTTGAAGGAAAAACTACTGGTGATACCTCTTCTGACCAAGTCGTTGAGGATAAAAAGCCCACAAAAAAGAAAGTTATTAAAAAGGTTATGAAAGTCGTTCGGAAAAAGGCAACTGCTGGAGCTTCAGCTGATAAAACATCTCAGGAGGGGAAGAATGTTGTAGCAGCAACTGGCAGTGAAACTGCAGAAGTGCCCAGTCAACAAAAGAGTGAGGATATTGGAAAAGAGCAGGAGGTAGCTGTCACCAATCAGCAGCCAGAGGCAAAGAAAACTGGGAAAAAGAAAATAATTCGAAGAATTGTGAAAAGAAAAGTTTCCGCTTCAGGGTCTGAGTTGGCCTCACCTGCTGTACCTGCTGAAACAGATAAGCAAGAAGCACAAGCTGAGCCAGAGAAAAATGTTGAGAGTTCGACTGATGGCAAGAGTTCTCAGACAAAGCTGGAAGAAGGGTTGAAGGCTTCTGCTGAAGATATCTCCAATGAAAAGAAAGAAGAGAAGAAAGAGGAGAAAGAGAATACAATGAGTGAAAACCAAAGTCTGAATATGGATGTGGTTGATCAGAAGGAAATTATGGAACAAAAAGATACTAAAAAGGATATGAAGAATGTGAAGAAGGAACAGGCAAAGGATGATAAAGAGAAAAGGAGTGGAGACCTCAAGATTGATCCGAAGCAAAAGCCTCTCAATGACACTAAAGAAAAGAAAAGGTCCGACGAACCTCCAAAATATCCAGGATTCATTCTTCAGGCAAAAAGGAGTAAAGAATCTAAAGTATGCTTGTTATCTACTTTGTTTCATATTAATCAGCTACTCGAAAATGTTTTTATTAGTTACCACAGGGGATCTTACGTAATGAGATCCATTTTGCAGCTCCGCTCGGCATCTCTTTCATTGGATGGGCTCCTTGAATACAAAAGAAAGTTATTAAAAAGGTTATGAAAGTCGTTCGGAAAAAGGCAACTGCTGGAGCTTCAGCTGATAAAACATCTCAGGAGGGGAAGAATGTTGTAGCAGCAACTGGCAGTGAAACTGCAGAAGTGCCCAGTCAACAAAAGAGTGAGGATACTGGAAAAGAGCAGGAGGTAGCTGGCACCAATCAGCAGCCGGAGGCAAAGAAAACTGGGAAAAAGAAAATAATTCGAAGAATTGTGAAAAGAAAAATTTCTGCTTCAGGGTCTGAGTTGGCTGCAACTGCTGTACCTGCTGAAACAGATAAGCAAGAAGCACAAGTTGAGCCAGAGAAAACTGTTGAGAGTTCGACCGATGGCAAGAGTTCTCAGACAAAGCTGGAAGAAGGGTTGAAGGCTTCTGCCGAAGATATCTCCAATGAAAAGAAAGAAGAGAAGAAAGAGGAAAAAGAGAACACAATGAGTGAAAACCAAAGTCTGAATATGGATGTGGTTGATCAGAAGGAAATTATGGAACAAAAAGATACTAAAAAGGATGTGAAGAATGTGAAGAAGGAACAGGCAAAGGATGATAAAGAGAAAAGGAGTAGAGACCTCAAGATTGATCCAAAGCAAAAGCCTCTCAATGACACTAAAGAAAAGAAAAAGTCTGACGAACCTCCGAAATATCCAGGATTCATTCTTCAGGCAAAAAGGAGTAAAGAATCTAAAGTATGTTTGTTATCTACTTTGTTTCATATTAATCCGCTACTCGAAAATGTTTTTATTAGTTACCACAGGGGATCTTACGTAATGAGATCCATTTTGCAGCTCCGCTCGGCATCTCTTTCATTGGATGGCCTCCTAGACTACACTGCCAAGGATATAGAGGAGTCCGTCTTTGAGGTCTGTATTTTTTCCTGGATTATGTAATTATTTGTATCTTTTTATTTAAATGATAGCTACTAGTGGTGCTCCTTCATATCTCTTGTTGTTAAATATCCGGACTGCAGAGCCAATAATATCACACTTGGAAGAAATCTCATGCGTGTTTCCAATGTTGGATCTGATGCTTTTGCGACAAGACACTGATCTGTTCTTCTATTCCTTTTCAGCTTTCTTTGTTTGCGGAGTCATTCAGTGAAATGCTTCAGTACAGAATGGGTTGTGTTATCTTGTCCTTTCTTGAGGTAAATTCCTTCGCTGCTGAAGTACTGAATAGTCTGTTCATTTTTAGGTCAACCTTTTCCCCCTTCTTTTTGTCGCTTAATTGACCTGGTTACATCTAGTGTAGTTAACCACTCTCCGTGATTTATCATGTTTACCGGCATTATATCTTGTGACTCTGCAAACAACATTCAGTTTTCTTGTAATCTGTTATATCGATAAAACTAATCCTTTCCATGTTGTGTTGGTAAAACTAATCATATACATCAATATACTGTCATGGAGCCCTAGGCGGTTCCGTTGTCGTTAAATGCCTACTCTATCTGTAACCTTGCTCATCCCTGGTAGGTTTTGGCACATCGATTTATTTCAAAGTGCGGTTTGATTTTTGTTTGCAGAAACTGTACAGGCGTTATGTTATGAAGAGGAATCAACGTAAGCGTCAAAGAGAGGAAGAATTAAAGAAAGAAGAGAAGAAATCCTCAGAAAAGCGATCCAAGACTACTCATGAGACAATAGCTGAAAATACTGTTAATCCTGGTGGGAAGAACAAAATAACGAAAGAGGGTGAGGAAAAGATGATCACAGATGATTCAGGAGCTTCCCATGATGAACTGACAAAAGAGTGCCAGGGCAAACTGAACACCGGCCATTCAACCTCTAACCATGATGAACCAGTGAAAGAGTTTGCTGAAAAGATTACTGATAATTCAGAAGCTGCTCCCAATGTAGCTGAAGCTGATACACAGATGGAGGATGAAGATCCTGAATACGAAGAAGATCCTGAAGAAATAGAAATGTATGAAGAGGATGAGGACATGGATGATGCTCCTGCTGAAGACTTGGTAGAAAAAAAGGTACCTTTTTCCTTTCTTGGCAAACATTTGCTCCTTGGATTTATGATTGTGAACTGGCATGCTATCTACTCCCCTATAATTCTTTTTTCTTCATATTAAATGGAGGTTAACCATTTGATCCTAGTGAATTAAATCTGGACTAAACTGGCTAGTGGCAAGCACCAACCTTTTAAGTGGTCTCACCAGTGATTTACCATTTACACTTAGGCTGCTCTTTGTCCAATGATTCATCTTTGTTCCATTTGATATCTTAAAAGAGTGAAATACACTTTGTCCTCTTAATGCTTGGGTTCTACAAGCTTCATGGTTGCAAGTGCTGTAAAGCTAACTATGCCTAATATATGTCTGTGCGAACCTTATATCCCTTTGGTGCAGAATGAGGATAACAAAGAAACAAAACCAGAAGTAACTGCTGAAGATGGTGGAAACAAGAAAACAGTGAAGGAGCCTGAATTGGAAAATGTTTCTAACAAAGCTGCTTCAGCAGAGAAGCAGTCCATATCTGAGAAAGGAGATTTAGTTGAAGGTGGAGAGAAGACAGTTAGCAGGGAGGTTAAGACAGCAAAAGATGAGGTTGTTGACAAGGACCTATTGCAGGTAATATTCTCTAATGCATGGGGGTTTTCAGAGTTATGACTGTCTAATTCATTTGTTACATTAATTCCAGCTTATCTCTCATGAATGATTTTCCTTGTCTTGTTGTAGGCCTTTAGATACTTTGACCAGAACAGAGCAGGTTTTCTGAAGGTAACATACAAATATGACATTATTACTTCGGATCAATTTCGATTGTTTGGATTCTGCTGGTCACAGTGGCATTAATCTAATGTCACAACTGCAGGTGGATGACTTAAGATGCATTCTTCATAACTTGGGGAAGTTTCTGTCAAACAAGGATGTGAAGGTTAGATACTTGAATCTATTATCTGGATTTATAGTCAGGCCTTAGCAATCATTTTCATCGGTGCTTACTCATCGTTGTCCTGCATTGTTCAACTCCGTAGAACTGTTTTTCTAGACTTGCGTCTAGAGCGTCTAGACACAAGACTGAAGGCTGTGTCTTGCGTCTAGATGATCAAAAAACGCATTTAGACCGTTTAAACAATGATTAGTCGCGTTTAATGGCTAGACACAGGGTGCCTGTCTGTCTTGTGTATACGTATAGAAAAACATTCTGCAGTTTAGTTTTAGTCTGCACACTGTCGATGTTAAGCATGTCTGAGATTGAAGTCACTAGGCAAATGAATGGAAAAGATCTAAGTAAATTATTTTTGCAACTCATCAAAAGATGATATCTTGAAATGCATCTTGGATTATTCTTATTTGTTGTTACTGTCGTGATCACTTTTTATCGTCTTATTATTGATGTCTAAGTAGCGACGTGTTGTCTGTGTCTGCAGGACTTGGTTCAAATTGCTCTTGTTGAGAGCAATTCAGCAAGGGATAATCGCATAATTTATCCAAAGCTTGTGAAGATCGTTGACCTGTGATGTAACTTAGCTTTTGGCCCTGGCAACCCTTGAAGCAACTATGCAATTCAGATTATCTATTGGAACTAGAGGAGCTATAACCCCTGTCTGGATGTTTGTTACATTAGCCGATATTTTCTCCTTTTTTTTCGTTTTCTGTTTGAATGTTTTTTTTTTCCTTGTCATGGGATGATAAGATCATAAACTTTGCAAGTGATGCTTGTATATGCACCTGGGGAGCTTTCGTTTTATAAATGCGCATCTGATGACAAAAAATATTGTCCTAAATGATTATCCGTGCAATTATCTTGCTAGTTTATATTCACAACTAAGCCGAGTGTCAGCTACCCAGCTGTATTATCATTTCGACTTGTTGAATGCATGTAGTAAATCGTAAGGTCGTGTTAGTTCTTTCCTTCGACGACCGTCAAGCGGATATTTTATGCTGACATGGAAACCTCAGTGTTTTGTGAAATGTGGAGTGGTGTTTTGTGAACAAAATATTCACAAAACATGCAAATAGCTTTGTGCAGGCAAATAAAACCCCTCTCTTCATACATAAGCAAGCATATCGCAAGTAAAGCTCGGTGTTTCCAAACCTCATTATACAGAGTAGGAGCAAAGCTGTAGTCATCCATCAAAAGGACTCGGCGACTTTGCAATATGTACGATTTTAACCTCTTAATTTTTTGTCAAAATATTTGTTATAATCGATGACCATTCTCATATTTCTCTGTGTATTTCTGTCTTTTATAACTCTCCTTGTTTTCTATGTGTTTTTTTTTCACTTCTCTCTGTTCAAAGCTAAATCATAAATATTGTGAAATAGATGGAGTAGAAAAATTACCGCACAACAAATTATGGCTTCGCTCCTATATAGTGTCTCAACGGACGGCTGAAGGGCCCGCGCGGTGCCAAAGGTAATACTGTACTAACCACCCATCGAACGGTCGAAGAGACTATTTCCCCACGAATTGTTTTTGGGTGACAGTTTCCTGTTTTTCCATTTTCGTAAGGACGGACAGAGAAGATTCTGGACAGCCCCGGTTCAAAAAAAGAAGAAAAAGAAGAAGCTTCTGGACAGCCCGTACTTCCGAGCCGCCGCCGGCGAGGCCTCCTAAGGTGCGGTGTTTGGAGCCATGGCGACCGCGTCAGGTGAGCACCCGCGGCTGCCCTACCCTGAACCTGAGCTTCCTCGACACTCGCATTCTCCCCCGCTTCCCTCGGCGGCGAATTCTCGAGCTTCCTCGACACAGCGTTAGCCGTTAGGATTCTTGATCATCGGTGTATCCGCACTCGATTCTGTTAGTGCTGCTTGGAGCTCAGTTTGATTTTGTCGGTCAGTAGTTGAGTGGTGGATGGTAGCGTATCATTGCGCCCGTCTGCCGGCCGGAGGAGCTCCGTCCATGGAGGGCTTGGTGGACGAATTGGAGTTCAGTTAGTGTGATTTGATGGAAGAGCCGTGTTGTTTTCATGAACGGTGATTTCACATTGGGTTCACTATGTTAGTGCTAGGTAACTTCCTGCCTAAGTTTGAAAGGACGTGGCATGCAAATGTAGTTTGACCCATGACTATACAGTTATACAAAGGGCGTGCATTTCCGAATGCTTGATTAGTATATGCTATGCAGGTTTGCGAGATTTTCGTAGAAAACTCTTACGATGAATTGGGCAATAGAATACAAGATGCAATTTTTGCAGTGTCTTTCAAATCCCGAGAGGACCATCGGAAGCAACTTGAATTGGAGGAAGCACGGAAAGCGGGTCTTGCTCCTGCTGAGGTTGATGAAGATGGAAAGGAGATCAATCCTCATATTCCACAGTACATGTCCTCTGCCCCATGGTATCTTAATTCACAGAAGCCCGTAAGTTTCACAACCAGATTGTTGATCTTTAGAGTAGGATTTAGCGGCATTCTCATTTTCGTTTCTCAATTGACCAGAGTTTGAAGCATCAGAGGAAATGGAAATCAGATCCGAACTACAACAAGTCGTGGTATGATAGGGGTACAAAAGTTTTCCAGGCCAATAAATACAGAAATTGTGCTTGTGAAAAGTAAGTAAAATCTGCTGTTGTGTTGTTTACATACAAATTCTTGGTAGTTATCCACATTTTTGGCTCCCGCTACGGTAGTCCCAAATAACTATGGACCGTCTATTTGAGTAGATCTCGAGGCAAAAGATAAAGTCTTGCACCCTACGGTGCAAGACTTTATTTTGGAAAGAGAATCACGTTAAGCCTAGGAATTTTGCACCCTGCTGCATTATTTTTTGGAAGTTTTCTTTTTGTTTGGAAATAGGGTCATATTATTTTTTTTGCTAATTTTGTTTTGGACATGTCTTTTTTGCTAATCGTGCCATGCAACAACTTTGGGATTAAAAAAAGAACGTGACATGCTACAAAGAGAAGAACCAGGTGTGCTAAAAAAAGCGCATGTCAGTTTGTTGCTGATTTTGTTAGCGATATTGCGATAAGAACGGCTAGCGGAATTGCACGCCACGTAAACCAAAAAGAAAAGGAACGTGTCAGTTTGTTGCCGGTATATTAGAGATTGTCTGATTTATCGCGTTATTTTGTTAAAAAAAACATGTCAGTTTGGTACATGAGTTGTTTGGCACATAACAACTCACGTCGATGTAGATTTTGTGGCTGATCGCCAAATCAATGGCGATGGGGAGATGAGGAGCAGTTTCCTTATAGTTGATCAGGTCTAAACAGGAAGGAGATCGGAGGTGCCGGGAAAGGTATCATGGGAGCGATTTCCTCGCTGATTTTAGGATTTTATATTTACTTTTAATTTGATAAAATCAAAGGTTGTGATTCATTTGTTCTCTTGCACCCTATGGTGCAAGAGTAGGGAGATGGGACTACCATAGCACTGCCCACATTTTTTAGTCTTTTTGACGAGAAAATATGTTATTTAGCCCCTTCAGAACTCATATAATTTGCAAGTTCAATAGATGTGTTTCCTAACCTTACATCCATTTTGTTATTCTAGTTGTGGGGCCATTACTCATGATAAGAAGTCATGTGTGGAACGGCCTCGAGTGGTGGGGGCGAAGTGGACAAATATGCAAATTGCTCCTGATGAAAAGGTGGAGTCGTTTGAACTGGATTATGATGGGAAACGTGATCGTTGGAATGGTTATGATACATCATCCTACACCTGTGTTATCGCGGAGTATGAAGCTAGAGAGGAAGCAAGGAAAAAATTCCTAAAAGAACAACAGCTCAAAAAACTTGAAGAAAAGAATGGCAACCAGGATGAAAATGATGCGGGTAGTGATGAGGATGTCGAGGATGGACTGAAGATTGATGAGGCTAAAGTTGACGAAAGTAATCAAATGGACTTTGCTAAGGTGGAGAAACGTGTGCGCACAACAGGTGGTGGAAGCACCGGAACTGTGAGGTAAATATGCTGACAACAACAAAAGAGAAGTGTTTTCAAGTTACTATGATATGTATAAATGCAATAGATTTGGTAATCTGAAATTTAACAGCATGGTTTTATGGTGTATTGTTATTTGCTGTTACTTCTTTTGCAGCTCCTGCCCCCCTGTTTGAACGAGGGGGATTGCTCCACAAATTCTTATGATTATTCTAAATTCGAACTGAGCCCTGGGAATTTTGTTCCATATCTCTGCTATGCTTTTCTTGCCACCAGTTGTAACTTTTGGTAACCTTGGATGATGTTCCGTACTGTTGTAAAAGTCTAGTCAGCAAGTTGTGCTAATTGCGGTCCTTATGCTGTTAATATTTCATCCAGGAACTTGCGTATCAGAGAAGACACAGCGAAATACCTTTTAAACCTCGATGTAAATTCTGCATATTATGATCCAAAGACTCGCTCAATGCGTGAAGATCCTTTGCCAGATATGGATCCGAATGAAAAGTTCTATGTGGTAAGTATTGCATAATTTGAGTCAATGTATGCACCAAACTTCCTTTGCAATATCTTTTGCTTACTTGAATTCCTATTGAATGTTGTATTCATGGCATGCTGTAACACAGGGAGACAACCAAAACAGGCTTAGCGGGCAAGCTCTAGAGTTCAAGCAACTGAACATCCATGCCTGGGAAGCTTTTGACAAAGGACAAGACATCCACATGCAGGCAGCGCCATCCCAAGCTGAATTACTTTACAGGAGTTTCAAGATTAAGAAAGAAAAATTAAAGTCGGAAACTAAGGAAAAAGTTATGGAAAAATATGGGAATGCTGCTTCTGAAGAACCACTTCCTCGGGAGCTTCTTTTTGGACAAAGCGAGAGAGAGATTGAATATGATCGGACTGGTCGTATAGTTAAAGGGCAGGTTTGTTTATTTGTTTCATCATTTCAGATTACATGCCCTTTCACATTGGTGTGACCTGATTACTCTATCATTATATGCCATGCAGGATACATCTATTCCTAGGAGCAAGTATGAAGAAGATGTCTACATCAACAATCATACTAGTGTTTGGGGTTCATGGTGGAAGGATCATCAATGGGGCTACAAATGTTGCAAGCAAACTATCAAGAACAGTTACTGCACGGGTTTGGCTGGAATTGAGGCTGCTGAAGCTTCAGCAGATTTAATGAAAGCAAACATGGCCCGTAAGGAGAATGCAGAAGGTAGGACTTTATGTGCTCCTTTTTCAAGGAGGTTAACATGCCATTTTTTAATTCCATTTAGTTAGTATGTTGAAGCCCTGCACTATCAGGATGAATATCCTTTTTACATTTTTTTTGGTGCAGACAAATATTGGAACATTGTTAATAGCTCGCTTATGTTCTTCTCCAAAAGCTTGAAATTCATTATGTTGATTTCTATACATTCTTTGGGAACATGTTCCATCATCCTGTTACAGAATACAGATAATAAAAGACATCATGTTTGTAGATTATATTGTCTTTGTCTGAGTTTGCTGAAAGCAATCCAAAGTGTTAGAGGCTAAATGACACTGTTTATTTAGCACGATTTGTTATACCAGCATATTTATATCACGTGTCACCTGAAACTTTGTCATAATGCAGAGGAGCCTGTACAACACGAAGAGAAACAGCTGGCCACTTGGGGAACTGATATTCCTGATGATCTTGTTCTTGACAAGAAGAAGCTTGCCGAGTCTTTAAAGAAGGTGAGGATCACTTAGCTACTCTATAATGTTGTGGACACAGACATTTCAGTGCTGTTGTTTTTTGCTGGTCATTTGTAAATCAGTCCTTATTTCGCTTGTGTGTAGGAGGATGCAAGGAGGCGAGAGGAGAGAGATGAGAGGAAGAGAAAGTACTATGTTAAATGGAACGATGAGGTACCTCTTTATCTTTTCTTTTATTTCACTACTACTATGCTGCAGTGGTGCTGCTGCTGCTTTGCATGACCTGTGTTTAGGCATACAACAGTATAAAACACATTTTCTCATGTGTTCATATGTCATAGACCTTAATAATCAACACTTGAGTTGCCCATGTAGGTGACCGCCGAAGACATGGAAGCGTACCGTATGAAGAAAATCCACCATGACGATCCAATGAAAGATTTTCTTCATTAATCTCACATTGTGTATGTGGTAACCAGTATTGCGTATTGCTTCTTATGTATGTGTATTGGCATCTTGTTTCTGCTAGTGTGGGATGGTCTCCTGTTTCCATCACGGATAAGCCAAAGCTGAGTGTCTTCATTGTCAGTGCTGACCGTAATATGAAATTGGCAAGGGTTGTACTACCTCCGATTACTTTTTCTTGACATTAGGACAGAGCGATTAGTTCAAATTTGTATAGATAATAATTTGCCTCTGCTTTTTTCAAATAGTATTTGGATGGAATCGGCCGATGATCGCGCCGATCCTAGAAAGCGACTCGCAGGTTCCACTGGTCCCTTTTTTTCATGGTAAAACTTGTACGAGCCTGTTCTCAGTCTGGCTGCCATCATTGTAATTTTTGGTTGGAGCTTGTTTGCATGAGCAATTCGGATTTCCCTGTCGGTTCATCTTAAATTTGCTCCTTGTGCCATGCTTGCTTCGCATGGTCTGGCGTCCTGTGAATAAGTTGGTGTTTTTTTTTTCCACGAAAAAAATGCTTATGCTCTACGGCATGTTGATTTATTATGGAGAAAGGGACCGGGCATCTGATTCTTTTCTGAATTTGACTCATGAGCCGGGGAGGGGTGGGGGGCATGGCCATAAATGTCTATTGGCACGAGCAGAAAAAAGAACAAACAAGGATTTATGTCATTGCCTATGTGAGTAATTCCGTTTTCTTTTTGTACTATCAGAGGCTTTATCTTGATACTTACTCCTACACGACACTGCAGTTTTGTTTCTTGTCCATGGATCTCTTGCTGTTCTATGTGGCATGTACTTGCACAAAGTTACAACTAGTTCATTGTTACATAGGCTCATGAAACATTAGACTGAGTAACATTGATACAAGCTTCAGAATAGTAATCTCTGTGGCCCTGGCCCTTGGGTTAGGGCAGGACACCCCGTATCTTGAGACTTAAGGATAATGCGGTGATCAATGCAGGGTAATACTACTTGTACCTTGGCCTATGGCACGTAATAATGTTGGTTACGTAGTCTTGGCCTTTAGAACAAAGGTTGTATTAATGTTTGACGATCGCATCTGCAGGAGTTTTTAATGTGAGGTATGTAAAACAGACCCCCGACATGGTGTCATTACCTGAAACATGAAACCACATATACTTAACTGACACACGATCTAAGTTACTTTCTTGTTAGACCTGTTGGAACGTAGCATGTTTTTCTTTCCTTTGTCAGTTCAAAAGACCGGATGTTTTCTTAGCAAGTTTCAACGGGATTCCTGTACTCTAAACAATCACATGCAACTTAGTTATTGCTGTAACCAAACTTAATCAAACCATGCTATCATGGCCACGGTGTCAAGCTTGAATTATGAAGATGTAATCCTCGAAAAGTGATTCATCAATCATCAACAGTGACTTTAATGTCCGTGAACAAATTTACCGCGTTGATTTACTGCGGCTGATAAACAGGAAGCAATAATGCAGCGGAGAGCCAAGTTCTCCAAATCTCTGCACAGGCCGGGGAGATATGGAGAACTGTCCATGGCACCATTGCATGCTCTTCAAGACTTCAACTGTAGCATTCTGAATAGTAGTAGCGTGGTACTAGTAAGTATATATGCTCTTACTCTTATACTAGTTTTATTTCTTCTTATCAACAGCCACATATTGAAATGGCAAAGATATCACAACATAGGAGTACTACATATTCATCTGGCAACTAGTAGGAACATACTGTAGTACTCCTTGGAGGCAATGGAGTATAGTATCAAAAGTTCATACTTCTACTCCGTTTGAAACTGGATAGTGTGACCATGGTTGTTAACTTGCGGGCTCAGCTCTAGTTAACTCCATATGAAACTGAAATACTAGTAGCACTAAGCGTTACGGGTTAACTACTTAATTAACTCCATATGCAGTACTACAATTTACCGTTTTGTGATTCATGGTAAGTGATGCGAGTTTTACCATGTGTTTGGCCGGGAGCATGCTGTCCGTGCGGCCGGAGGAGAGGAATGCGAGAGAAAGAAGCAGCAGCGATGGGGAGGGCCCGAACGAACACTAGCTGCTGCTGCAGACCTGCAGAACATGTCTCTCCCTGCTCCTCTCTTCCCAATGAGAAAAGGGAAACGGACTTCCTTGATTTTGGAGCTGATATCATAGGCTTCAAAGTTCCCCTTTCACCCATCTTGGCACAGTGGCATGTCAATGATTACAGACTCCATGCCTCATCAATCTTACAGAAGCCTCATCATTCCCTAAAGTCCACTGCTATTCCTACCACCAGTAGGATAACGCGCCGTCTGGAGCAGAGAAATTTCACTTGAATTTCAGGAAACTTGTAGCATGGGGACAGTTCTTTTTGAGACTCACTTTCACTTAAGATCTAATAAGGATATATTTTGATGTATCAGATATTATGAAGACTTCACTTGTTGGTCTCAAACTGGAAGGTTGTACACCTGGAGTACTATAAGACTTGGGAGGCGTTCGTTTCATGTTCGTTTCATGGGGGTCTAAAATTTAGAAGGGTCTAAATAAAAGAATCTTATCATTTAAGAGTATTAAATAAAGTTTAATTACAAAACTAACTGCAGAACTTCTGGTCCAATTCACGAGACGAATCTAATAAGGGTAGGTAAGCCGTGGTTAGACGATGGTTATTGTAGCAAAACATAAATTAATTAGACTCATTAGATTCGTCTCGTAAAGATGTACCCATCTGTAAAAAGGTTTTGTCATTAGACTTTATTTAGTACTAGATTTTTTTTGTTTAGAGCCCTTTAAAATTTAGTGCTAAAGTAAACGAACAGGTGGTCTCAATGAGATAAAAACAGCTCTGTATCAGCCAGAAGCAAGCACTTTATTTGATTATATAAGTTATCATTATCTAACTTATTTGATTCGTGCTATGCAAACGCGCAGTGAACTTTTAGC
>LAPY01000005.1:73701-84692 GCA_000970635.1 Eragrostis tef
CCGGGCGGGGGGCGGCGTTGGCCGGCGGCTGCGGGTTGGCCGAGATCCATGGCTGGGTAGTCTTCATGGGCTGTAAGGTAATCAGTAGGGCCGATGCGTGTGAAGACTCCCGGAGAAAATAAGCCTAGGTAAGCCCCGTTTAAAGGAAATCAAGCCCAATATGAAAACAAAGGCGTGTTCGGCGTCCTCCCCTCTAAAATTTAGACGGATCTAAAAAAAAAAAAATCTTGTCTTAAATAAAGTTACAAAACTAACTGCAGAACCTCCAGTCTAAATCGCGAGACGAATTTAATAAGGATAGTTAAGTCATGATTAGGCGATGATTATTATAGCATTACTGTAGTATCACTATAGCAAAACATAGTTTAATTAGGCTCATTAGTTTCGTCTTATAAAGATATATTCATCCGTAAAAAAGTTTTGTCATTAGATTTTATTTAGTACTCTCAAATAATAATTTTTTTTTATTTTAAAGATATAAACAAAACTGGTAGCGTAAACAGGTGGCCGAAGAGCGTTTCCCCTTTCCTGGCGGAGCGAAGACTCCCTGTCGGTTCGTCGACGCGACACGCAAACACAGACAGAGGAGGGGGCGCCTCTCTCGCTTCCCGCCTCCGGCGGCCGCAAACGCCCCTGCTCCCCGGCCCCCTCGCATGTCAGTCCGGCGACAGATTCTACGCGACCGGAGCCAATCGGTAATCCCCAACCCTCCAATTGGGTTTCCCTCGCGATTTCCTGTAAACATTTTGCCCCCGTGTTGTCTAAGGTAGATTCTCCCTCGCCTCGGATTGGAGTGCTAGGTAATTACTACTCTTCTACGAGTTGCGAATTGCGATGTTTCCGCTACTTCGTCCGCAGCTTTTGAGACCACGGGTAAATAAACGGTGGCTGCTTTAGTGAAATGCTAGCCTGGTCGTGTAAGCAACCTGTTCGATCCGTCGTCGGATGGAGCAAACTAGGTTCAGCGGTTTTGGCGTGTTTTGAATGAGTCCGGAAACTTGCCAATACATTTCGGCCCTGCAAGCCGCTGAACTTGAAATGGCAGGGGTATAATGATGCGGCCTGGTACTGTACTGTAACAGAACTTAGTTTTGTTGTCAGTTAGGTGCTGTCTTACTTTCAGTCCCCAATCACTTCAATTTTCTGCCATTATATTTGTGGGGGAAGGGGGCCTGTTTTTTTTTTTTCTGTCCTCATCATATGAAAAACAAAATTCACAGCCTGGAAGTCTTTCACTCGATGTCTGAAATAATGGCAGCTACAATCACTAGAAACACTGTCGCCACTGCTTTATGTAGAGCACAGTACATTCAGTTTTCACTGTTTCTTGCTGATAACTATTGCGTCTGTATCATTACAACAATATACTGTTTAATTCAACTCCAATGGTTGTTCTCTTTGGAGCATCGGTGCAAAATGAAATAAACTTGAAGTGAAAGTGGAGGCCAACAAGGCAATCACCATGCCCATATCATGAATAGATGATATCTGCTGTCTGCTGATGAAGACCTTTGAGCCCACAGCAGTCAAGAACTACTATGATAGGTACTGTAATTTGTTAGGTTCCGTTGTCCTCTCTAGCTCTGATATTGCTGTCCTCACACTCGATAAGGTATTGTGGCTTGTCGAACTGACATAATTATTGCAGCATTAACTTCTGCATTATGAAATTATAGTTTAATTTACTGTGTACCAAGTTAGTGTTTCTGCTTGTCTTTCTCTCTATTTCATGTGTTCTTCTTTCTTTCTTTTTTCTTGGGAATTTGAAAAACAAATTGGTATTGCCAGATACGACTTGGGCTATATATTTCACCAATTTCTAGGATCCATTGTTGCTTCATCCTGAGTTTTCTGATCTATAACTTAATAATCTTTGACATCTGTCACATAATTTTATAGGTCTCTTGATTTATCTTATTTTAGGAATTACAAACACGTTGATTGCATAAACTAGAAAGATACATCAAGCTGCAGCTGCTTGGCAATGGTGTAACTTTGATTTCTGGTGTTCCTATGAATTTCGAAGACCACGATGTAGGCAATGAGAATGAGGAACATTTCAAGGTACAATTCTTCTGCAAATTGAATTCATGCTTAGATTCGTTCTGTCAATCTCATAGTTCATTGTCTGCCACGTGTGAATGATTTATTGATAGACATGTTTATCTGTTAGGAACTAAGTGATGATTTGACCAACTGGTAATTTTATTTTTTTTTGAAAGCCAAACTGGTAAATATTTCTTTGATGTAGTGTCTTGATAGGCTATGGTACTTATAATGTAGCTGTAATACGTGTATGAACATGCTCTATGTGATGATTCATGCTTTCCACAATCTTGGAGCATGACTTCTGTAATTTTACTTTATTGGTTATGAATCATCATAGTATTACTTTAATACAGAAGGACCTGAAATTATTTGAAAAACGATCTCTCTCTTTTTCTTTCTATACGACCATCATCCATAAGGGACGTCTCAATGGTTATTGTGGCAAGCTTTGGCCATAGAGTCTACAAAATACCAACTTGGTACTCCTTCTACTTATTCAAGCCTTGCTTCTGAAGAATGTCATTTATCATGCTAGAAGTGGATCCTCCATTGTTCTTTGAGTGCCACAGCTATATCGGTATGCTTATTTGTAGTAGTTCGATCGAGCAGCTTCTGTCCATGAACCCTAATGCCAAATATTGCTTCCACTGCCAAAATTTCAATTTTCTTCATTTTTCTCTCCAGATATTCCACCAATCATATATTACAGAGGACATGTCCAATCACCCCACAACGTCATTTTGAGGACACTAGACTCAGAATCATGTTGAATTTCTCTTAGTGTTAGCCCAATACTCTGCCACTAGTTTAGCAAAGGCTGATTGTTTGTCTTCTAACAATTTTGCTGGTGTTTCATACTCCAGAAGCTTCCCTGCACAATTGGAAAATCGCCATCATGAATTATTCTTATAGAATGAGTTTGGTGTATATCATAGAGGACATTGCTTGTTTATCTATCTACTGTTAGTCTGAGGGATAGATGGAGCTTTCTGCAGATGCTAAATGACTGAATGACTTGTATAACTTACCATAGGAAAGTACCATGACCCAATCACTGTCTGTCACAGTTGGAACCCTGTGAGCTATGGTTATCACTGTGCAACTGGAGAACTGCTGCCTAATGACCTTTTGGAGGATCGCATCTGTTGTGGAGTCGATGGATGCTGTTGCCTCATCTAGGACCAAAATTTTGTTCCTGCGGAGAAGAACTCTTCCAAGACAGAAGAGCTGACGCTGACCAACACTCCAATTATCGCCATCATCACTCACTAGCATAACAAGAATGAGTGGAATCAATTCAGTTTCTTTTATAAGCCACATATTTTTCTGGGCAAATATTCTAATTTCACTTACCCACTGTATCAAGAAGAGCAGGGGTGCTGCTTATTGCTGTCTTTAGTTGACACTTCTCCAAGGCCTGGAATTTCCATCGTAAGTAGTGTATTGTCAGAACAAAGATGTTAATGTTCGTATAATATTTTACTGCTGATGGTAGAAGATGGGTAATTTAACATGGTTATATTAGGAGCTATTTTTTTCAAGAACTTATGTTGCCATTAATAAATTGTTTTGCAGGAATCGCAGTTTTGCTGACCTCCCATATCTCTTGATCGGAATGCAGGCCAAGGGGATCCAAATTATTACGTACAGTTCCTCTGAAAAGTGTAGGTTCTTGTGGGATAATACTCAGTTTAGTTCGTAGATCCTTGAGGCCAATGGAGCAGATATCCAACTTGTCAATAAGTATCCTCCCACCTGCAGGATCAACAAGTCGGAACAGCGAGCTGATAAGTGTTGATTTCCCGCTTCCTGTTCTTCCTACCACCCCAATCCTGTTCCCAGCAGCAAAAGTGCACGTGATTCCTTTGAGAACAAGTGGTGCATTTGGACGGTATCTTATCTGCTCATCAAGTACAAACCATTGAGTTCATTTATCAGGAAATCTGAAAGGGTCTGAAAAAGAAGCTTCGTATCAATTACCTTCAAATCTTGTAGGTCTATTCTTCCCTCCTGCGGCCATGAAGTTGGAGGTCTATGTTCTGGTATGATGGCCGGTGGTTCCGGTGGGAGGTGCATGTACTGCTTGATTCGTTCAACTGAAATGATATAGTTTTCCAAGTACGAGTAGAATCTAGTCAAGAACACTTGTGCTGAAGTCAGCGTCAAAGCATAGGAGAGGCAAAGTCCCGCAAAGCCTGAAACAATTCATGTTGGAAGAGTTTTGTCAATCTGAAGATACTATTGAAAAGAAATATGTTCATTGAAATTGTTACGCAGATACCTGGTGAAATCACCCCTGGTGGAACCAAAATAAGGAACAGTGCTGATGTAAGTATTGTGAGGGATTGCAGCGCTTCAACCCTGATAAGCACCCACTCCTGCGCAGCAACAGTGTGGAAGAACAATGTTGCATCAGTGTCAATGAGCTGCATGTTGTTGCGGATGAATCTCTCTGTCTCTGAAAATGCCCTTATGGTCACCACGCCAAGAATGGATTCTGAAGCGTAGTTCATGACAGGTGCCTTTGTCGTCCCATTTATTCTTACTAGCTCTCTGGCCGAGGAAACATAGTACCTCTTCATATTTTCAGAACTACGTGTTAGCTCCAGAAATCACGACGTACATTCGTCTAACTTATTAGAGTAATTTCTTACAGCAGTATATACTGACCTGAACATATACCATGGTGATTGCAACTGGGATTGCGACAACCAGGACTTGCCAAGTTACGGTGCCCATGACCAATACTGACGTGACTACCTCAATACTGCCAGTAGTCACAAATGCCATGGAGTAAGGTATGTCAAAGTCCAGAATGCTTAGATCTGAAGATGCCTGCGCAGGTAATTTGAATTTTAACCTTTCCTCTTTAAACTAGTACTAAGTTGTTGTTTTTTGTCGACCAAAACAGGTACTAAGCTTGTTGCCCGTGTTTGTAAATAAATAAGATAATGGTAAGTAAAATATTTACCCTAGTTAAAATTCTGCCAACTGGTGTTGAGTCAAAAAATGACATGGGGGCCTTGAATACCGAATCCATTAGTCCGCCGAAGAATTCTTTTGAGGCTTTGAGCCCCAGAGTAGCTGCGAACAAGCTTCTAAAGTAGGCAAAGCAGCAGCTGAAGATGGATAGACCAGAATAGGTCCCTACTAGAAGTGCGGCACTTACGTTTGTCTGAACAGCTATGAGTTCATTTATCAGGAAATCTGAAAGGGTCTGAAAAAGAAGCTTCGTATCAATTACCTTCAAATCTTGTAGGTCTATTCTTCCCTCCTGCGGCCATGAAGTTGGAGGTCTATGTTCTGGTATGATGGCCGGTGGTTCCGGTGGGAGGTGCATGTACTGCTTGATTCGTTCAACTGAAATGATATAGTTTTCCAAGTACGAGTAGAATCTAGTCAAGAACACTTGTGCTGAAGTCAGCGTCAAAGCATAGGAGAGGCAAAGTCCCGCAAAGCCTGAAACAATTCATGTTGGAAGAGTTTTGTCAATCTGAAGATACTATTGAAAAGAAATATCTTCATCGAAATTGTTGTGCAGATACCTGGTGAAATCACCCCTGGTGGAACCAAAATAAGGAACAATGCTGATGTAAGTATTGTGAGGGATTGCAACGCTTCAACCCTGATAAGCACCCACTCCTGCGCAGCAACAGTGTGGAAGAACAATGTTGCATCAGTGTCAATGAGCTGCATGTTGTTGCGGATGAATCTCTCTGTCTCTGAAAATGCCCTTATGGTCACCACGCCAAGAATGGATTCTGAAGCGTAGTTCATGACAGGTGCCTTTGTCGTCCCATTTATTCTTACTAGCTCTCTGGCCGAGGAAACATAGTACCTCTTCATATTTTCAGAACTACGTGTTAGCTCCAGAAATCACGACGTACATTCGTCTAACTTATTAGAGTAATTTCTTACAGCAGTATATACTGACCTGAACATATACCATGGTGATTGCAACTGGGATTGCGACAACCAGGACTTGCCAAGTTACGGTGCCCATGACCAATACTGACGTGACTACCTCAATACTGCCAGTAGTCACAAATGCCATGGAGTAAGGTATGTCAAAGTCCAGAATGCTTAGATCTGAAGATGCCTGCGCAGGTAATTTGAATTTTAACCTTTCCTCTTTAAACTAGTACTAAGTTGTTGTTTTTTGTCGACCAAAACAGGTACTAAGCTTGTTGCCCGTGTTTGTAAATAAATAAGATAATGGTAAGTAAAATATTTACCCTAGTTAAAATTCTGCCAACTGGTGTTGAGTCAAAAAATGACATGGGGGCCTTGAATACCGAATCCATTAGTCCGCCGAAGAATTCTTTTGAGGCCTTGAGCCCCAGAGTAGCTGCGAACAAGCTTCTAAAGTAGGCAAAGCAGCAGCTGAAGATGGATAGACCAGAATAGGTCCCTACTAGAAGTGCGGCACTTACGTTTGTCTGAACAGCTATTGCTAACCAATATGTGGACATGATCTGAAAGCATGTGAAGAGCACCTGCGTAATGCACATGCCAGAGAGTTGGAAAATGCCCTTGGAGACATGTATATAGTCTTTATATGGCTTCCATCCGAGATCGCCGATTCCCTTTTCCTCCTCTTCTGTGAGCTGGAATGCTGCTGATGGACCCTTTGCAGAGACTTCTATGTCGCTTGCCTGCCTTGTGGCGTGCAATGCACTGGGCATTATGTTGTCGTCAGATGCTTGTATTCCTTGAACCTTGTTCTGTTGGCTGGAAGTAGTATCCAATTCTGTGATAGAAGACTGGTGAGCAGAAACCAGCTTCTCAAATGCTGTCCCAGATTCCAGTAACTCTGCATATTTTCCTTGCTGGCTAACTTGACCACCTTCCATTACCTGTTGAAGCAATAACAAATTTTGGACAAGGATCTTCGTTATAAGAGTCACGAAGAATTGTGTTAAGAGGACCAACTTACAAGGATCCTATCCGTTTCAGTTAGAAACTCAACTTGGTGAGTTACTAGAACGACGGTCTTCTCTGCAAGTGCTGTCATTACACAATCCTGCAAGAACATTGCCATTAGAAATGCAAGCAGCAAAAAGCAGCCTATTTTATGGATATAAATCAAGGAAGTTTTTTGTTGGTTACATAGAACAAAACAGCAGCAGTGTGTGCATCAACTGCACTGAAAGGGTCATCAAGGAGATAAATATCTGCATCATTATAGACGGCTCTAGCCAGCTGAATTCTTTGCTTTTGACCTCCACTCATGTTCAGTCCTCTCTGACCAATCTCTGTCATGTCTCCATGATCAAAGTTTTCTATGTCCTTATCCAGAGCACAAGCTTTGATTGCCTTGTCATATCTTTTCTTGTTGAAAGGCTTCCCAAATAGTATATTGTCACGGACAGTCCCGCTCTGTATCCAAGAGTTTTGTGATACATATGCTGCTGAACCAAATACCTCAACCTGCAAAATGCAATTTAGTCATGTGAACAGGTATAACATGTATTCTTTTATTTAATTTTCTTTTGCTTAAAGAGCACACATTCCTGTTACTTACTGATCCTGATATTCGAGGTATCTCCCCAAGTAACGCGTAGAGGAGTGAAGATTTCCCTGATCCAACTGGGCCGCATACAGCCACCTTCTCTCCTCTACGTATGCTAAGGTTTACATTCCTCAGTGATAGATTAGCTCCAGATGCACTCCAGCTGAAATTTCCATCTTGGACTTGAACTCGGATGCCAGATTCATCAGAAGGTACCCTCCTCACATCTTCTTCTTTGATTTCATCTTCCAGAAGAAACTTCTCGATACGATCTAATGATACCTTGTATTGGATCATCATTGTGAGGATCTCAGGAAGAAACCTCACTGGCTCAGCCATGACTCTCAGGGTCGCCAAGACGGTGAAAAGGGTACTGGCATTTAGGGGCACAATGCCGATGATCGCAGTTGCTGTGTACATCACCGCGGATCGTATAACTTCGTATAATACCTCAATACTGCCAGTAGTCACAAATGCCATGGAGTAAGGTATGTCAAAGTCCAGAATGCTTAGATCTGAAGATGCCTGCGCAGGTAATTTGAATTTTAACCTTTCCTCTTTAAACTAGTACTAAGTTGTTGTTTTTTGTCGACCAAAACAGGTACTAAGCTTGTTGCCCGTGTTTGTAAATAAATAAGATAATGGTAAGTAAAATATTTACCCTAGTTAAAATTCTGCCAACTGGTGTTGAGTCAAAAAATGACATGGGGGCCTTGAATACCGAATCCATTAGTCCGCCGAAGAATTCTTTTGAGGCCTTGAGCCCCAGAGTAGCTGCGAACAAGCTTCTAAAGTAGGCAAAGCAGCAGCTGAAGATGGATAGACCAGAATAGGTCCCTACTAGAAGTGCGGCACTTACGTTTGTCTGAACAGCTATTGCTAACCAATATGTGGACATGATCTGAAAGCATGTGAAGAGCACCTGCGTAATGCACATGCCAGAGAGTTGGAAAATGCCCTTGGAGACATGTATATAGTCTTTATATGGCTTCCATCCGAGATCGCCGATTCCCTTTTCCTCCTCTTCTGTGAGCTGGAATGCTGCTGATGGACCCTTTGCAGAGACTTCTATGTCGCTTGCCTGCTTTGTGGCATGCAATCCACTGGGCATTATGTTGTCGTCAGATGCTTGTATTCCTTGAACCGTGTTCTGTTGGCTGGAAGTAGTATCCAATTCTGTGATAGAAGACTGGTGAGCAGAAACCAGCTTCTCAAATGCTGTCCCAGATTCCAGTAACTCTTCATATTTTCCTTGCTGGCTAACTTGACCACCTTCCATTACCTGTTGAAGCAATAACAAATTTTGGACAAGGATCTTCGTTATAAGAGTCACGAAGAATTGTGTTAAGAGGACCAACTTACAAGGATCCTATCCGTTTCAGTTAGAAACTCAACTTGGTGAGTTACTAGAACGACAGTCTTCTCTGCAAGTGCTGTCATTACACAATCCTGCAAGAACATTGCCATTAGAAATGCAAGCAGCAAAAAGCAGCCTATTTTATGGATATAAATCAAGGAAGTTTTTTGTTGGTTACATAGAACAAAACAGCAGCAGTGTGTGCATCAACTGCACTGAAAGGGTCATCAAGGAGATAAATATCTGCATCATTATAGACGGCTCTAGCCAGCTGAATTCTTTGCTTTTGACCTCCACTCATGTTCAGTCCTCTCTGACCAATCTCTGTCATGTCTCCATGATCAAAGTTTTCTATATCCTTATCCAGAGCACAAGCTTTGATTGCCTTGTCATATCTTTCCTTGTTGAAAGGCTTCCCAAATAGTATATTGTCACGGACAGTCCCGCTCTGTATCCAAGAGTTTTGTGATACATATGCTGCTGAACCAAATACCTCAACCTGCAAAATGCAATTTAGTCATGTAAACAGGTATAACATGTATTCTTTTATTTAGTTTTCTTTTGCTTAAAGAGCACACATTCCTGTTACTTACTGATCCTGATATTCGAGGTATCTCCCCAAGTAACGCGTAGAGGAGTGAAGATTTCCCTGATCCAACTGGGCCGCATACAGCCACCTTCTCTCCTCTACGTATGCTAAGGTTTACATTCCTCAGTGATAGATTTGCTCCAGATGCACTCCAGCTGAAATTTCCATCTTGGACTTGAACTCGGATGCCAGATTCATCAGAAGGTACCTTCCTCACATCTTCTTCTTTGATTTCATCTTCCAGAAGAAACTTCTCGATACGATCTAATGATACCTTGTATTGGATCATCATTGTGAGGATCTCAGGAAGAAACCTCACTGGCTCAGCCATGACTCTCAGGGTCGCCAAGACGGTGAAAAGTGTACTGGCATTTAGGGGCACAATCCCGATGATCGCAGTTGCTGTGTACATCACCGCGGAGACGACTGTTGGGGACATCCAGTACATGACTGCGCCATATGCCTTCTTCATCTGGGTCTCCCTCAGCCATTTGAACTCGGCATCCCGTAGTGATTCGATTACATGCCGGAACTTCTCCTCCCACGACTGCAGCTTGATGATCTTCATGCTGTTTAATATCTCCGATGTCGACCGGAGCCTTTCATCCTGAGCAACCATGAACTTGGCCTGGTACCCTTGCAAGATCTTGGCGAATGGCACATTGAGGAAGCCGAAGATGATGAGGGGCACTAGACCGGGAAGCGCCCCAAGCTGAAGTGCCCAGAAGAGCGTGGCAACCGCAAAGGCCAGCTGAAGCGGGCAGCTCCAGCCCATGTGCAGCCAGCTGATGGAGTCTCCGAGCCGATACGCGTAGACCGCAATGTAGTTAACGATCTCGCCGGTAGAGTGGTTCTTCCTCCCCTGGCTGGACAGATTGAGCTGCTTCTGGAAGATGACTGCCATCAGGGCGGACCGGATACGCATTCCGGTCCTCCTTGAGTCGAAGAACCAATGCCGCTGCGACAGCGACTCGACGACCTTCATGAGCAGCAAGCAACCAACGAGCAGCAGGCCTGTGCGGAGGTTCCTCTCTTCCTGGTTGCTGTACCATACGAAGGAGAAGAGCAGCAGGGGTGCCACCGCAATGGACAGCGTTCTCATTAACGCATAGAAGCCGGTGAGTGCGATCTCGCCAAGGAAGCACTTGAATAAGACGAGCGCGAGGTTGTTGCTGGTCCTGCTCCGGTGCCTCGCCTTGTCGTCCACGTGGTGGCGCCAGGCCTCGGCGAACTTCTGTGAGGCGTGCTGTGCGCTGTCCTCGCCGGTGATGAGGGGGATGTCGGCGAGGTCCAGTGCCTTTGAGCGGCCGAGACGGAGCAGAGGGTTCAGCCACGAGAAGGCAAGCTGACTGAACAGGCCAGAACGGTACAGCTCTGAGGTGTGCACCGTTTTGTCCTTGTCGATCAGAGGCTCCGACAAGCCGTTGTCGTCAGCAGTGGTGTCCTGGTGTCCATGGCGCCACTGGAGCAGCGCGCCGAGGGCG
>LAPY01000005.1:85038-101373 GCA_000970635.1 Eragrostis tef
ACGGACGGCGACGTGACAGTAACCTTCCCATCCTTCCGCAGGCAAATCCAAGACGACGACCAGCCTGCGGTGCATCCGAGCAACGATCAGCTCATCGAACCAATAAATTAAATTATCAATAGTGCAACATAGCCGCAAGAGACGTGAAGACAGGTTTACACAAGAACAATTGGATCAGAAGCTTCTTTTAGTTCTTACCAAGAACGGCCATGGCCGGATCGCCCTTATCGGCCATTGTCGCCGCTCACATGCAGTGGCAACGAGAGGCCAGCGCGTCACCTATTCTTGGCAGGACGGGAGGAGAGGAGCCACTGGTTTGTTTGATTTGTTTGGTTCAGTTTTGCTTCCGCTGCGTTCTCTTGTGCCGTTGTGTTTTGCATGTGGAGTGGCGGCGGCTTTCCTGTCATCCTGTGGCAGCCGGAGGATGCTCTGAAAAAGTCGGACTTGTCCACTGTCACTTTCAGCCAGGTCTTCATGGGGGGTGAAGGCCGGGTTGTTGACGGCTCTTGCCGCTTTGGCCCTTGCCTTCTCAATCAGCGGATTTGGCGTATGGCGTGGTGTGGTGCGGGACGGCAGCTGGCTGCTGAGAGCCGTCTTGTTGTAGGAGGGCTGAAGAGTTGTTCTAATCTTTCTCTGTGACGTGGTGAGTATGGCGTTTCCAAGAGGAAGATGAGGCTTCCGTCATGAAACACCGGCGACCAGATTGGCAGTTTACCAAAACGTTTGGCTTCAAACATGAAACCTGGTTCAAGTTGCTGGTTGCTGCCACTGTTCGATAGTACAAACTATGGATCGTGATTTGGGACAAATGCCAGATGACTACTTTCCAAACAAATCTTCCACGTTATTATGTAATATGAGATTGCACCATACGATATTCCACGTTATTTTTAAAATTTGGAGAAAGTAAATTGGAAGTTTTAGCACACTTTAACTATTTTTTTATCACACCATCTGCTATCTCTAGCCGCATTCTGCCTAAAAACTCTTATGCTCTTTCCACAAATTATAGATGCACATACTAGAATCTCGACACATTATGTTCTCTTTTCTTTTATTAACTCTATTACTATTTTCAAGGTATCTTGCAGAATTTGATTTGAATTGGATGGTAGGTACCAAAGTTTAATGCCACTGCCCGTAGTCGTACTCCTGACACCACCAGTGGGGCCGATCCCGTTCTCGCCAAGTGCGTCAACTACCACTGGTTGAGGAACAGCCGACGTGATTTCCACATTATAGTACCACGTGCAGCCTGTTTTTGTAGCTTAGAAAAATACATGCGTTGCCGCGTCTTGCAGCTTGATAATCCTATGATCCTGCTACGCATTGCTGCCCTTGACAGCGAGGCCGACAGGATATGAAAATTTAGCAGACGTTGAAACGTCTATGTGAATGTAAGGCGTCCACTTGTCTCGATCTCGTGGTTCATGAGCTAAACATAAAATTAAATCATTTAATCGAGTTGAAGCAACTTTGATAATGTGCTTCGCTACCAGCTCCTATATATTGCCACTTCAATTTGGTAGTCAACCTTATGAACAAATCCCCCGAGGAAACAGGATGCTTGTAGTTGCAGGACTCTGTTCCTCAACCATCACGTACCAGTGTCCAGTGCTACCTTCAGATTAGATGAGACCTTTGAACAATCGGGATCATCCTTGGATAAACCCAAATTAACAGAGGTGGATGTCCTGTGATTCAAAAAGGAAGTTCCAAAGCCTTAAAGAACGTTCATCATCATCGGGATGGGAGCCTTAAATAAAATTTATAAATAATAAGGGGGCCACTTCCACTTATTCTGGAGATAAATAGGATCGTCTCGTATTTCTTTTTGAATCCATTGGTGATTTCGTCCGCCGATCGTGCCGGGTCAACTTCATGTTATTTAGTGGAACGATAAGGGTGCTGTAAAAAGAATCTTTTTTCAACGTAAAGGTGGCGAGCAGGCATGTGCCACCACTCGAGAGAAAAAGGAAAAACGAAAGAATGCCAGAATGGTGCAACCAGTGCCTTGACGCCGGCCGATTGATCCTTAATACTAGGTGATATAGCTGTTTTCTTTAGTCAAGTCATGAGGCATAACAAACATAGATCTGTCATTGTAAAAGGAAGCCACACTTGATTTTCCTGCAGCGATCGTCCTTGCAGATACAATGCATTTTTTGCAGCTTAGGTCATGCATGACAACTTCTCTGTGTCTATATGTCTGCACGTTTGCAATTTGGCATTTTGATTCCGTCAGACTCGCAAGTTTGTTTTCTTCTTGGTAAGTACCAATCAATTTCCATCCTGAGATAGGAGTAGCTGTTTTCTTTTTGGCTTGTAGAAATGACCTGAAGATCAGATTTTGGCCCCCCGAGTAAATTTGAAAATGAGTTCTGTTTTATCATGTTTCAGTGAAAAACAAAGACAATAACCCTAAGGTTGTCGTTTTCATATTAGGAAAAGAAATACATTTTACTCCCCAGAAATGTTTTCTTAGATTATTTGACCTCCTAAACAAAATCATGTCTTGATTTACACCTCAAACAATTCAAGTACTGTAAAAAGAGTCTTTTTGCAACGACAAAAGAAAGGAGAGATTGCTCGAGAGTGATTTGAGTGAGATGAGCTTCCGTGGGGCACGGGGGATCTTTTTCAGTACACATCCAGTACAACTACTCCCTTAGGACTCTGTTCCTCAACCATCACGTACCAGTGTCCAGTGCTACCTTCAGATTAGATGAGACCTTTGAACAATCGGGATCATCCTTGGATAAACCCAAATTAACAGAGGTGGATGTCCTGTGATTCAAAAAGGAAGTTCCAAAGCCTTAAAGAACGTTCATCATCATCGGGATGGGAGCCTTAAATAAAATTTATAAATAATAAGGGGGCCACTTCCACTTATTCTGGAGATAAATAGGATCGTCTCGTATTTCTTTTTGAATCCATTGGTGATTTCGTCCGCCGATCGTGCCGGGTCAACTTCATGTTATTTAGTGGAACGATAAGGGTGCTGTAAAAAGAATCTTTTTTCAACGTAAAGGTGGCGAGCAGGCATGTGCCACCACTCGAGAGAAAAAGGAAAAACGAAAGAATGCCAGAATGGTGCAACCAGTGCCTTGACGCCGGCCGATTGATCCTTAATACTAGGTGATATAGCTGTTTTCTTTAGTCAAGTCATGAGGCATAACAAACATAGATCTGTCATTGTAAAAGGAAGCCACACTTGATTTTCCTGCAGCGATCGTCCTTGCAGATACAATGCATTTTTTGCAGCTTAGGTCATGCATGACAACTTCTCTGTGTCTATATGTCTGCACGTTTGCAATTTGGCATTTTGATTCCGTCAGACTCGCAAGTTTGTTTTCTTCTTGGTAAGTACCAATCAATTTCCATCCTGAGATAGGAGTAGCTGTTTTCTTTTTGGCTTGTAGAAATGACCTGAAGATCAGATTTTGGCCCCCCGAGTAAATTTGAAAA
Organism: Eragrostis tef; assembly: GCA_000970635.1. Lineage (NCBI taxonomy): Eukaryota > Viridiplantae > Streptophyta > Magnoliopsida > Poales > Poaceae > Eragrostis > Eragrostis tef. The sequence continues at coordinate 88,507 of LAPY01000005.1, forward strand.
TGAGTTCTGTTTTATCATGTTTCAGTGAAAAACAAAGACAATAACCCTAAGGTTGTCGTTTTCATATTAGGAAAAGAAATACATTTTACTCCCCAGAAATGTTTTCTTAGATTATTTGACCTCCTAAACAAAATCATGTCTTGATTTACACCTCAAACAATTCAAGTACTGTAAAAAGAGTCTTTTTGCAACGACAAAAGAAAGGAGAGATTGCTCGAGAGTGATTTGAGTGAGATGAGCTTCCGTGGGGCACGGGGGATCTTTTTCAGTACACATCCAGTACAACTACTCCCTTCTTAATCAAGAATCGTAGAACGTAGAGGTGCCACCAGTCCTTGGAAGAAAAAAAAAACGAAAGAAGCCAGAACGGTGCAACCAGTGCCTTTCCGCCGATTGATTCTTGATCCTGCTGCACATATATATTTGCCGTTGGATCAATTGTGTGAGTGATGCTGACAAGAAACGGGGAAATTCTTTTGATGGTCGAGAAATAGGGAAATTAACGAACACTGACCAAGAGCTGACAGAGGCTGAAACTCCAATGGGAATGTGTGGTATTTGTCTCGCATATTTTTTTCTTGTCCTGAAATTAAAATGGTTTTGCTTTGTAAGTCTTTGCTGGATCAGGAAAACAGAACGTGTGGTAGCAGGCAGTGAATAACGTGATGTGGTGGTGGTCACACTGCCAAAATCAATGAGGCATGCCGGGGCAAAAGTTCAATCTGACCTCCAGAGGGGCCAAGAAAATAATTTAGGCCACAATATACAGTTCTTCTAGAAGCAATAAACATCAAACTGTTACATTTACCTCCTGGATAGATGGCCGTCTGGAATAGAGAGCTCAATCATGGGATTCGCACAATTTAACTCTGCTGAGTCCATTTCAGTAGTATTGGATATCCATCCAAGTAATTCTGATACTATTACTACATGCAAGCGACCGATCTCCCAAACAACTGCTGCAACAGATTCAAGCCCTGAACTCCATCGTAGTATGAATTTGTGTACCCTCCAAATCGAATAAGGACGGACACATCAAATCCACACAACCCGTTTTGATGTGACAGTTACTGTTGCACTGACAATGGAGGGCCTGCCACCAGCAATCCTCAGGCGTAAAAAAATCTGATCTTCCCTTGCGAGTTGAATTAGGCCTCCTCTCAAGTCTGACAGGTGATATTTTCCCTTTATTGCCCGGGGCAAACACTGACAGATGTTTTATGCTGCCTATATGCGTGCTGTAAAGTTCTACAGTGTTTGTCCCGGTGCGCACCAACACGAGGACGGTTGCATTTCAGCCAGGATAGAGACGCATGGCACTGTCAATGTCAATGGCCACGAGGAAGCTAGCCATGCATTTAAATGCATGATCAAATCTCATAGATTGGATCGATCTGGGGACCGCGTGCTGACGATGTTATAATATACGGCCTTGTCTGTTGTTGGGACTTTTTCTAGAGGCCATCTTGCGGAGAAATTTCATAACAAGGGCCCCTCTCGAAATTTCTTAACGAGAGAACGCGATTTTCTAAGCTACAATTGAAAGCTGACTTGGCACAGAGACCTTACCCGTCTGATTGGATGCACACGCAGTAAATAAACCAACTGATATTATTGTTAGCATTCAGTTAATAGACTTCCTGTCTTTTAGTAGCTTCTCTTCAAATAAAGATTATATTGTTAGCCATCTAGCGTGATTTGATCTAACAGGTTATTAAGAGTCTAAATCAACGCTGTGTAGTCAAATATTAGGTATCGTATGCAAATACATTAGTCTGTCCATTTGAAATCTGCCCTCACGAACAGGATATCTAAGAGTCACTGACGCCCAGACGATGCAGACATTTACTTAGAAACCACTCAGCGACAGCTATATATAGGAAATTAGGAATCGAAGCCCTACACGGCCATTCAAAATATTCACTCTCCTACGAGACCAAATCTTCCTTTTTTCAATCTTTTTTCTTGAATGAATGGCAACAGACATGAGAGAGTGCCAATTTTATTTAAATAAAGCGAACTATTTGACCAAAATGAAGGTACTATTGTTCACAGAGAGTGAAACATATAATAAACAAATCCACCATTCACAGGATAGGCATGGCGGCTAGTGTGCGAATCTCTCTTTTGGACGATACTTCCTTGCCGTAACCCCCTGGATCGCTTCACTCCCAGACGGGTCGATGGCGATGCATGGTTGGTTGGTGCCGCGAGGAAGTCTCCAGCCTTGTCTTGTTCTGGCTAACAAGTAAAAGGACATATCTTGTACTATTGTTCATGTCTTTCTACTTTTTTTACGTCAAGATAGAAGATGATAAACACAAGATCGCTAAAGGCTTCAGGACTTCAGGTTGAAGTCCTAGTTACTAGAAATAGACAGGCTTCGATGAGCACACTTGAAGCGATAGTGTTGATTGGAGAATCGAGTGTTAGTTTGGTGATTGTTATGGGTGTGGGTCCAGGATTGCAACTTGTAATCCCAAGTGCGATTTCCCTACAAGCGTGTAGAGCGCGCACAACACCCTGCCACCACGGAGAGAGAGACTACGAGAGAGAGAGAGAGAGAGAGAGAGAGAGAGAGAGAGAGAGAGAGAGAGAGAGAGAGAGAGAGAGAGAGAGAGAGAGAGAGAGAGAGAGAGAGAGAGAGAGAGAGAGAGAGAGAGAGAGAGAGAGAGAGAGAGAGAGAGAGAGAGAGAGAGAGAGAGAGAGAGAGAGAGAGAGAGAGAGAGAGAGAGAGAGAGAGAGAGAGAGAGAGAGAGAGAGAGAGAGAGAGAGAGAGAGAGAGAGAGAGAGAGAGAGAGAGAGAGAGAGAGAGAGAGAGAGAGAGAGAGAGAGAGAGAGAGAACATCTTCCAGGTTACTTTGGAGTTTTCCTGCGTGCCTGTATTTTTAGGTTTTTTTTTTAGGTGCTCTTGTGTGCCTGTTTGTAGGTAACAAACATGTTAGCCTATGCAGACAGTAGTAACCGAGGACTCACATAAAGTAAACTGATATATCATCACAATGTCACATAGTACATGAGCCATATGTCAGGCAAGCATAAATTGTTGTCCAAACCAAAGCAATTCCTGAACAAGAGCAAATACATAAAGTGATGCAAGAGTCATTTTTTGTGTAATGAAATTAGCATGAATGATTTAGTTTATGTACAACAGTCACTGCAGTCGTGTATTCTGAATTACAACAAAGGGAATCCTGAAAACGAGGTTGTAGCAAACAGATTTGCCAAGGCAAAACATTTTAGTATCTCACCAGTATATCTATTTTTTTTTCTGAAACTTGTCACAAAGCCTGGAAACACTCTGATTTGCTAACGATGCAATAAATGTACATGTATGACAAACTGAACCGTACTTGCAACGGCGGCGCTACAATATGCAACATCAAGGCCAGATTCGTTCAAAAGCAGAAGAGGAAAAAATAAAGACAATGACAACTCTTGCTACATGACAAAATCGTGGTCAGATGGGTATTGTCGTACACAGTCGAGCTGCGAGGATACACACTTTAGCTGAATGAATACAATGCCATAACGATCAGGCCTAAATCCTAGCATGCTAATCCAATCAATTAATCGTCATACATTCTTATGTTACACAAACCCTCATTTGGGGTCAACAGCCACTCACTGCGCTAATCATCCAAGACACTGCGCTCTCAAAACCGGCAAACTCTATTGCCCTTGCAGTTGCCACGATGGGGAAGGATCGAACTTGCACTTGGAGCAAGATCTGATTCGAGTTCTTTTGCCTCCACCCTCCCTCGTATATGCGCTGCAAACCCTTTAGTACATGTGAAAACACTTTACACAGCTTGTAAACTTTAAGCCATACAAAAAGTAGCTTGCAGTGTGCCAAACATGTCATGAGTCATGTGAGCCTTGGACTATCAAATTTATGCGCTTGCCACTATCGATGCGGAGGACATCATTTTTCAGGCCCAACTGAAAAGGAAGAACCGATGAATTGATTGGCAACCATTTCCAAAGTTAAACAATCATAGATGAACTCAGTTGATATGAACGTGTACCTCCACCTGATTGCTATCAACAGAAAACCATCTCAAAAGAACCCCAAGGTGGACCACTGCTGGAATCATTTTGAATAACAAAGGTGTTGTTACCTGTCAAGGTACCAACACAAGTCAGTCAATCACCTAGGCTCTAAAAACATATGGTCAGGAAATTGTAGCCGTGAATAAACTGAAGAAAGAAAGGTCTACAAGTCTGCTCGTATTGGATTTTGAAGAAATGCTACATAGAAGACTGCAAGTCGTGAATTGCCGGTCAGATGAGTGAAGTTATCACCAATTGTCACTTATTTCTTGTTAAAAAAAAATCAGACGACCAAGAAGCCCATGTGGACCAGTTTGCCTCATTTAGCAATCAATTCCTTTGGTCTAGATGTATGTATTCTGAACCTAAGTATCAGTATTGAACTTTTTAGAGGCCTCTGTACCATAGAATTAGGCACAGAACTGAACACTACAGAGAATGGTGCACAAGATAATAATTCTTGACGACATCTACAAAAGTACAAGATGGCCATAATCTGTTCTGTATGTGGGAAAATTTTAAAAGTTTCAACGCATAATATGATCAATCCTGGAACTTCTGATGGTCTCAGAGCATTCAACAATAGCCTATCATAGTGTTTTAGTGTTGGCCTGGTCTAAGCTTCTACGATACTTTGAGCCCGACAAGCCTGATCCACGGGAGCACCATGTTGAGATTAGCACACAGTTCAATTCACAAGTGTACAAAACCATGAGAAATTAAGTGGAATTTTGATATGATTTTTTTCCGAGTGTTGCATTCCACTATTGTTACATTTATTCAGCCAGCTCTAACATTAATGCTTGCCCAGAATGAGTCAGCACAGTATATATAACAAAAGGAATGGAGAGATTGGGCACGTACCAAACTAAGCGCAGTGGTTCCAAGAAGAAGCAAGTAAAGCTTGCCCTGTAGAAAAAGAATGCAGCAGCCATCAGATGTAGTACAGACCAATTTATGGCCAAACAGGGACAAGTGTATCTTAAATCAGTTCTTGGTACAAGATATCTAATATTGACTACTCCCTCCGTCCCAATTTATTAGTCGTTTTAGCTCTGGGCACGTGAATTATGGAGGTGGAAAAGGTGCAGTGCATAGGAAACAAGGAGGGGTGGGAGAGCAGAGAGTTAGAGAGATGAATTGGGAAGCGAGAATGGCAAGTACTTTGGGCAAACTGGAGAAGGCTAGAATGACAAGTAACATAGGGACTGTGACAAACCAGAACTAAGGAGCACTGCAAGACTATAAAAGCAGAATTGACAACGACACCTTTTCCCTGCTCTGTACAGCACCAAAAAATGTAACCAAAAATCCAGAAATAACCTCAATCAGATGGATGCTTGAAGCACGGCTAAGAAGTACAAAAGCAAACTCTCCAATTTGTGCCAGAGACATGCCAACCTATAGAGAGGAAAACACAACGTTAGCTTGATTGAATGTATAGCAGCAGATGCGATTACATTCAAGATGAAAAGGACTTACAAGAAGCGATGTTTTGTTGCTATAGCCAAATCCTTTTACGACAATAGCAACAATAAACGTCTTTACAGTGATCACCAAAATTACAGCTGCAAGGAGTATGTCCACATGGTTCCATAGGAAATGGACATTAATTAGCATTCCAATGCTGGCAAGGAAAAGAGCGGCAAAAAAGTTGCGAATAGGTTCAATCTGCAGAAAGAACAAACCTGAAATAAGAGAACATATAATGAATTACTAAATAATAACAATCTAGCTATGAATTTCCTAAAACAAAACAGTCTAGCAATGAATTTGGCTAAAGTAATAAAAGATAGATAATAAAGAAAATTTTAGTTCTCTTTCAAGTTTGAAAGACTAATAGAAAGAAAAATACAGAATGTGCAAGATTTAGGTAAGAAATTACTTGTTCTAGAGTATGCTGCGCAAGATCCGTTGTTGATATCATTACTCCAGCCGCGAATGAACCCAACTCAAGACTCAGGCCCAACTTATCACTGCACTGCATCATAGAAACATGGGCACATATGAGCAACAAAAATTTTGAGAACTACATATACTCTTAAAAAAATACAGTCCTAACAAGTACAGAAAAAGTCAATGGCTTATAAACAAGAAGGACTTGCAAAGGAAAAACTTATGCAGTTCTTGCAATTTAAAAATATAATTGATAAAAGTACAGGATGATATGGAATCAAGAAATGTGTACAGTCCACAAAGATGAGATCAGCGAACTGGGTACTTTGCCCTGTTCTAGAGATGGCCACATATGAGCAACATAAATTTTGAGGACTACATGTACTCTTGCAAAAATACAGTCCTAGTAACAAGTATATAAAAAGTCAAAGGCTTATAAACAAGAGGGTTTGCAAAGGAAAAAGTTATGCAGTTCTTGCAATTTAAAAATATAATTGATAAAAGTACAGGATGATATGGAATCAAGAAATGTGTACAGTCCACAAAGATGAGATCAGCGAACTGGGTACTTTGCCCTGTTCTATTTGTTCTTCATGTGCAGAATGCACACCTTTACTGATTCATCGAAAGAATGAGATTGGCCAGGTTTTGGCATGTAATTCCTCACTCGCAAATCACAGTAATATAAATATAAGATCTTTTCTTATGTACTGTGCACTTGTGCACTACATACCAATTAACTACTTTACTTCCCTAAAAACAAAAGCAGTACAAACTCACCCAAGCAAATAACAAGCAGAATGCAACCGCTGCCAGCTGGTACAGTTCATTTGTCTGTGTGAAATGCAGAGTAACCAGAAAATCACTATTAATAGCAGATTAGACTGAAGTGAAATACTCATATATTACTATCTTCCCCAAAGCAAACTTTACCTGGGATGAAAGACTTATCATCAGCTTAAGAAACCAAGGAACTCCGGTACGGGACAGGATAGAGAGAATAGCCAGAAATGTAATAAGTACCACCAGCCTGAAAAGAAATTTCATGTTATAAAAAACTAACCCAAAAAAACGATTATATGCCATAAGACTTCTGCAGGAATGTATAGAATATACATCAAAATAACTACTAGTTTGCTTGGAAGATTTGAGACGTCCATGTAAGTCGCTGTTGACTCAAGTGGATCTGCCCTTAATTTACTTTAGAGGTAAAAGACTCACTTTTAGTTGATAAAAGTTTCGAAATCTTGGTAAATACTTGCAACAATAATAGGAAGGAAGTATTTAAGCATAAAATAGGGATTGAAATGCTGGCCATACGATTTTGTCATTGATGCAACTCCATGAAGAAGACCAGATGCACCACTCAGAATTGGAAGAAGCGCAAACAGAAGGCCAACAGCACAATCCTGAGAATGGAAACAAGTGATACTATTACAAATCTGATGTATCGAATTTTGTTTTCCAAAAACAGCCTTAAGGCAGCTTAAAGTCATCTGGTTCTTAAAAAGGACATAACATCTGCACGCTCAACTATGCATCTTTAAAATATGAACTTGAGAAACTGCACAGAAGATAAAGAAAGCACAGAGTACCTGCAATATAAGTGTGCCAACTGTAACTTGACCATGAAGAGCATTGATACTATTCTTCTCCATCAGAAATTTCAAAACCTGCTCATACCCAAAAAAGAAAAAAAAAGAAAAAAAAGTTATTTAAGGAACAAACAAGTAACCAAAAGGCACACCAGAAGCATTTGCAATGAGTAGGCAATGCATGGCATAACCACATAAGCTTACTTCAAATGTTCTAAGTGATAAAGATCCATTACATGACATATACAGGGGTCATCATATACATATACCAAATCAATATGTTATAACTACCCAACTTTTATGGTATATGAAATGTTTTTAAATGAACCAAGAAAGGAAAAAGTTCATTTACAACAAAAGAAGCCATACAGTTGACGGGACCATGGCACAGCACAATGTCCAAATAGAGTAGAGTACCATATACTAGGGTGCAGTAAAATTATGGCGTAGTCATCCACATAGAAAGGTTATTAAACTGATCACCTCACGATCAATGCACGACAACCATAAGAAAATGATTAATTGCAACATGAAGCATTGTTTTTTTTCACTAAACACCGAATCATGAGGTTATACCAGGAGGTTCTTGCAAAATTTTGATTCATGAGAGCTATCAGCGATTTAAGATGAAAACGTAAATGCATTGGTGTTGACATAAACGCATGCCCGACTGGACAAGAAAGAAAAGAGCAACGAGATTGTTTCACGAAGTAAAAACACATTTAGGATTACTTCTATGTGGATGAGAAGCAATAAATTACACAAACATTTAGAACGTACCACAGCTGTTGACGACATAGAAAGAAGAACACCAACAAATACTCCTTCCTTTGTTTTGCCTCCACAAAGCTGCGATTTCACATTAAAAAATAAAACTTAAGTTACGAATTTCTGCCAGCCATGTTTTTGGATCCAGAATTAGAAGGAAAATTCTTAGAATAATGAATAGTAGCTATCATATAAAATGCACGGAACTTGTTTCACAAGCGTGTTGGAAAGCTCAATTCCAGGAAGGTTTTGACAACTAAACACACTAAATGTCATTGTTCTGATAAAATTTTCTAGATCATTCAAATTTGAGGTGTTGAGATAAATAATTTACAGAACGATATATCGCAATATTCCCCTCAAATAAGACATAAGAACTCGCTTTACATGATGTAACCAAGTCACTTCTGAAGCATAAATCATAACACTGACAACAGAGACGAAACATACTGTAGCCAAAATACCACAAAGAAACATGAATAGCATAATTTGAAGCAATCCTCCGAGAACAGCAACCGCACGAACAACTCGAAGCTGGGACAGTGTGAAAAAAAAAATACAACTGTTACAATTGATTGCATTGGTGATAACAACTGACTGTAGAGAAAATATTAAAGGCTAATACTTTTGCGGTAGAAAACTCAAGTCCCAAAGCAAACAGGAGAAATATCACACCAAACTGGGCTACTGTTTCAACCTGGAAAAGAATAAAAACCAATTTCACATTTCAGTGCATGAAATACACACAGCAATGACTTATCAGAAGCAAAATGTTCATCATTAGAATTGTCATTGCATAACTGGTTACGTATTGTAGAATACAACTAAAAAAAAGGTATCGTAGAATACCTAATATCAGCAATAAGCCAGGAAACTCATATAAATGGTCTTCAAAAGGGCAGTTTATTTGAGGTGTGAGAAATAAGGCAGAAAATTTGGCTAAATTTATGTTAGGGAGGAGAAACTTTCGCAACCAGCTGGCAGGCAACGAGTCTTATGGTACCAAAGCTTTACTTAAAATTATTTCAACCTTAACCAGAAAGAAGTTACAGGATATAGTACTAGTCTACAGACAAAAAAGATCCATAACTTGCATGTATTACTTACAAAGCTATCTTTTCTATTAGTGACTAAAAACAGATAGAGTGCAAAACCATATAATGCCTAAGTGAAGCAGTGGACAGATTTTTCTATTTTATATTATTGATTCCTACAGACACTCGAACGATGCGAACTTGCTATCCATTCAAGCAGTGAATGACTGAGCACTATGGTAGACATACAGAGTAAGCACCACGAAAAGCAACCAACAAAGGTGAAAGCACCTTACTTGCACCATTTCATTGACAAAGCTAAAACCTCCAGGCCCAATTATAGATCCTGCAAGTAGATAGCCTGTAATCACCTGCGAGACATTTTTAATTGTAAGTTTAAGCAACTTAATGTTTAGAATAACATCATTCATTTCAAATAGACGAGTTGATGCTTTCTGTTGTTAATACTGAGGTAGAGGTTAGAGGAAATAAAAATACAGAGTACTCACTGGTTGCCCAAGGCAAGCAAAGGCGATTCCACCACATGTAGCAGACACAATAACAACAACAAGATCCGATATCAACCTACAATAATATACATATACATTCTAAAAATCAAGTTTCCAAGTGATAGAGTTTCATCACCATACAGAAATGGATGGATAGTGAATACTGAAAAGCATACCTAAGGTCCAGCTGCAGCACAGGGTACTTTGATTTCGGATTTGATATGATAAAAACATTGTCCTGGAGTAATTATTGTGTCAAGGAGAACAATTATTAGTAACCTAAAGGTAACATCCTGCTCACAACACTAAGCCTGCATGTATGGTACATATGCAGTAACTTGACAGAAAATTCAACTCAGTTTATGAAGTTGCACCTTCCGATCAATCAATGTGGGAACATCCTCTTGCTCGTAAAAACCAATTTCACATTTCAGTGCATGAAATACACACAGCAATGACTTATCAGAAGCAAAATGTTCATCATTAGAATTGTCATTGCATAACTGGTTACGTATTGTAGAATACAACTAAAAAAAAGGTATCGTAGAATACCTAATATCAGCAATAAGCCAGGAAACTCATATAAATGGTCTTCAAAAGGGCAGTTTATTTGAGGTGTGAGAAATAAGGCAGAAAATTTGGCTAAATTTATGTTAGGGAGGAGAAACTTTCGCAACCAGCTGGCAGGCAACGAGTCTTATGGTACCAAAGCTTTACTTAAAATTATTTCAACCTTAACCAGAAAGAAGTTACAGGATATAGTACTAGTCTACAGACAAAAAAGATCCATAACTTGCATGTATTACTTACAAAGCTATCTTTTCTATTAGTGACTAAAAACAGATAGAGTGCAAAACCATATAATGCCTAAGTGAAGCAGTGGACAGATTTTTCTATTTTATATTATTGATTCCTACAGACACTCGAACGATGCGAACTTGCTATCCATTCAAGCAGTGAATGACTGAGCACTATGGTAGACATACAGAGTAAGCACCACGAAAAGCAACCAACAAAGGTGAAAGCACCTTACTTGCACCATTTCATTGACAAAGCTAAAACCTCCAGGCCCAATTATAGATCCTGCAAGTAGATAGCCTGTAATCACCTGCGAGACATTTTTAATTGTAAGTTTAAGCAACTTAATGTTTAGAATAACATCATTCATTTCAAATAGACGAGTTGATGCTTTCTGTTGTTAATACTGAGGTAGAGGTTAGAGGAAATAAAAATACAGAGTACTCACTGGTTGCCCAAGGCAAGCAAAGGCGATTCCACCACATGTAGCAGACACAATAACAACAACAAGATCCGATATCAACCTACAATAATATACATATACATTCTAAAAATCAAGTTTCCAAGTGATAGAGTTTCATCACCATACAGAAATGGATGGATAGTGAATACTGAAAAGCATACCTAAGGTCCAGCTGCAGCACAGGGTACTTTGATTTCGGATTTGATATGATAAAAACATTGTCCTGGAGTAATTATTGTGTCAAGGAGAACAATTATTAGTAACCTAAAGGTAACATCCTGCTCACAACACTAAGCCTGCATGTATGGTACATATGCAGTAACTTGACAGAAAATTCAACTCAGTTTATGAAGTTGCACCTTCCGATCAATCAATGTGGGAACATCCTCTTGCTCGGATCGATCCAAGAAGACCTCCTTAAATGGAAATGACCTTGTGGGATGAAAGATCACAAGTTTTAAGCTCTTTACAGATCTTGAAGGTAAGATTAATTTCCTCTAATAAAGAAAATAAGTGATTGCATACTTGTTGTCTTTGGTCTCATTCTTCTTTGTTACTCTTCTAGCCACAGTCTCAAGAACTCCCTGGTATGAGTATACAACACAAGATGAGCAGTTTGCATTGGAACACAAGATGAGCAGTTTGCATTGGATATTTGTGATGTGCAGTTTTGCACTAACATTTTACAACAGCTAGTGAAGATGCACAATGCACTGCAGATACAACGATAGAGTATGTGTGCTACAAGTTTTACAATTGTAGACCACTATGTTATTGTCTATTTGTCCAAGGAAATAGTCACGACAAATTTTACTTTTGGAGCCCAATGTGCATCAAACAGATGGTATAGTAAATTTGATTATACTCTTAAAATTAGTAAGATTATGAAACATTATGAATTGAGAAAGTCACAGACAATGTTGATGGAGTTTTGGGATGCATAAAAACTGAAGAACATTTAGCCATCTGGTGTGGCAGCCATGTAGAAGTTCACAAATCTAAAAGAATTCAAGCTCGGGAACAAAGCTAACGGGGGTGTACACCATAATAAAGGTTTAATCGTCTTCAGAGTAGCTCAGGCCTCAGGTACACCATAAACATAGGATTACTAGTTAGTACCGAGCATGGTGCAATAAACACCATCCAAGGTACTGTCGTCAGCACTAGGAAAAAAAGCTACCTGATCATGCAATATGGATGGGTCGTTTAATGCTCGATACACTACCGGAGGCATCATAATTCTCACAGATTCAATGGTGTATCTAGTCAGCACAAATGACCAAAATGTTCCATAATCACTGAAACACGAGATTTTGTAGCAGATAAGCATAAGTCATAGCGCGATGAACTCACCTGCTTCTCAGCGACGGTGTTGTTGAAGCTGCCGGGGTCGGTCTCTGCAAAACCAGAGGTGAGGTCAGCAAAATCCAGTCCAAACCCAACTCACCGGTCGACTCCTCATGCCCGCGATCCTCAAACGGTGCAACGACCGCGGTCGAGATCTGAAACTGCACGGCCATCGACGCACCGACAGACACACGCCACCCACCCAACCACCCCGCCTGAGCTGGGAACTAGATCCCGAACACCCGCGCGGCGGATCGCCGGGCCAGATCCGCGTACCTCCGCCGCCCTGCTCGCCCTCGGACTCGGGGAACTCCTTCTCCAGCGCGCGGTCGATCATGTCGGCGAGGCTGCCCTCCTTGGCCGTCGCATTGCCCTGGGCAGCCACCTCCCCGCCGGCCTCCTAG
>LAPY01000005.1:148608-174978 GCA_000970635.1 Eragrostis tef
GCGAGATGAGCGACGCCCATGCGGCGGTGGCGCCCGTGGAAACCTCATCCAATGTTGGCGCGGCATTCCACGGCGCCGGCGGCATTGACGAGTTTAACTTTGCGCAATTCAGGAGCAGCTTCGAGGAGGTAATTAAGTCCTATTTGCTTGACATTTTATTTTCTTACACTGGCTCAGTGATTCGGCTCTACCGTGTCAGTGTAAAAGGCCAGGTTATTTAGTACTCCTATCTCGTTGTGATTTCTCCTTGGTACGTTAGGCGTTTTGTGTGGGCACTCGGGGTTCTATATCTGGGTGGGCGAACGGCTCTATGACCAACCTCCTCACATCGGTTTCTTGTTTGGTTCTGAGTTTGACTTGTCCAACTAGCTATTCTCTATATCTGTGGTTTTTTCCCCCTTTGGTTGACGACATCGACAGAATCAGAACGAAGGGAGCGCTATCTTGGGATCCTGGTCCTTCATCGTATGTTGGGGGAAAAAAAAAGGATGCTTCATTGCTAGACCAGGTTAGGTAAGGTAGGCTAGAAACAAAAACATAGAAAAAACGTGCATGGATTAAGCTTGAATACCATAGTATACGTAACAATTACTGATGCACCTTTACACTAGCACTCATCAAGGTAGGCATCCCTATACCTTGTAGACTGTTACAATTTGTATACATCAATGTATTTTTTTTAATCTTGCGATTTAGTAAGTTTCGTGTTGATGAAGTCCCGATCACTGAAATATTTTGGTAGGAATTAATTGGATGCGATGTTTGTTTGGCTTGGCATGGTGTTGTCATGGAAAATGTGCATTTAGCATAATTAGTCTGATCAATTAATGGTAGGGGGGCGAGAAAAATTGCTACAGCAAACAGTACTAGTGTAGGGTTGAGAACTTGAGGTCTTACCTAAGTTGATGGGTGTCTCTGACCAGCACGCAATGCAGAGGTAACCTACTAAATTGATGTAATTTATTGTGTTTAAATTGGAGAAAAGTAGACTAGACAGCACTATACAATTCCCGGGGTCTGTGTTCTATGTAATGTTGCACATCACAGTGTGGTAGTCGTACGCTGGCACACTATTTTTGTTGATAAAGTAAGCAACCCTAATTATGATCATATGATCAGATAAGAACATCTTGAATTAACTCAACTTGTAAGCGTCTTTCCTAATAGGCACAACTTTCCTACTATCTACCAATCTCCAGTAAACAGTAGTGCCATATACCATATTATATATGCTGATTACTATCGCCACTAGTCATGAGAAGAACTTTAATAACTATGAAAGGTATCTAAATTAAGCACAAGCGGCTTCACGACTGACATGGAAAATTAATTTCCTGTTGGCAGTTAACTATACATCTATTACCAAATTTCTTAGTGACCTGTAGATTAAAAAGGGATCCTCTTTTCTTTTGTTTTTTTGAGGTGAAAAAGGGATCTTCCATTCAACAATCAAGTATGTTATAGATTGTGTACCGTACCTGAACTTTTGTGGCACAATAATTATTCAAAACTTACAACAAAGAGTCTTTGTATCTGTTGCGTGACATAATTACAGTTCAGCTTAAACCAACTTTAATTGGAGTGTAAACAAAAATTCAGATTCTATTTTTTTTAATTTTACTGACCTGGTTGTGCATAGTAATTGATATAAATGAAGTATACACAGGTAGGCGTGGGAGCTTCAGGTCAAGCTCAGTCTAGGGATGATGAGGAAGAAGTGCAAGGAGTGCAACACCATCTTCGACAGGAGCATGATCTCCAGCATCAATATGCCAACCAAGAGCAACAACGCATGGCTGCGGCTGCGGCAGCATTCCACATTAGGACGCCAACAGATCCCATAGCCACTCTGATCACCCCTCCGCCATTGGTTCACCATGGATCTGCCATTCTCCGACCACCAGAACAATATGATCATGCCATCAATTATCACCATCATCAACAGGTTGTTATTAACTTTCTATGCATCAAGTTTAACGATATTATCAAATTGATGTGCTTTAAATGTATTAATGAAAAGGATATAATCTTATAGTTGGCTTTGGTTTTCGATAAAACGAATTAGGAGGACAGGCAGTCACACCAACCTGAAAAGTTTGATGGGCGTTCGACTTCTGGACTCGAAGAGGTGATCATGGGTTGTACTTCAAGGAGGTCCAAGGGAATGGTATGGACACACATCAAAGCTCACATGTTAGTCGAATTGTTGTTCTAGGAATATCTAACTGACATTGCTACATTTTTAGCATGCATTTCATCTTGTTCCTTGTACATTTTATTTTCCATGGAGCTCATTTCCATAATAGGATGTGTTCAGAGCTGTTTTATTAGGGACCCTAGTTGGTTTTGATCACCTTAGGAGAGCTAACCAATCGGGGTTCTTGTCCCAGTTGCCGTATCTGTTCATGTTGGTGCACATGTAGCCCATGGTCAATTTCTTTTCATAATAGGACATGTCGTCATTTTTTGGTAGATAGTTAAATGCATATTGGCAACCAGTCTGTACAGTTGTTATAATACTATCTGTAAAATGTTATGTGATGCTTTTGATGCACGTGGTAGAATATATTTGGACACGAGGTGTCAATAATAATTCAATTTGGTGGATGGCAAGTATGAAACATATATTTAGAAGGAAAAATACATAATGGATCTCACGTGAAAGTATACTAGGTGGGAAGTTATTTCTTGTTTCAAGTCCAACCTCCCATCCGCGTGACATTTTTGATGGTTCCTTTTCATTGTTCAGGAAACATCTGGAGGCAGTAAGGCAAGCACTGATTGGCAGTACCCATCCTTCTGGCCATCTGACAACCAGGATCATCATGGGTAGAAGTGCAATGCACCTCTACCACCTTGAGGAGCAGCAATCTTGGAGAGGCAACAAAAGGCAAACCAAGACCCTGACACCATCGTTACCACCATGATATGATCAGTATACATGGAGTACAGTGCTAGTATACCATAGGCCACAGGGCTAAAAGCACAAGCATAGTGCATAGCTGGAGTGGCTTCCAAGAAACAAACAAAAGACAAAGTTATAGTAGTACAGTTGCAAACAAAATCCAAACCCAGCTTTTTGCTCTCTCTCTCTCTCTCTCTCTCTCTCTCTCTCTCTCTCTCTCTCTCTCTCTCTCTCTCTCTCTCTCTCTCTCTCTCTCTCTCTCTCTCTCTCTCTCTCTCTCTCTCTCTCTCTCTCTCTCTCTCTCTCTCTCTCTCTCTCTCTCTCTCTCTCTCTCTCTCTCTCTCTCTCTCTCTCTCTCTCTCTCTCTCTCTCTCTCTCTCTCTCTCTCTCTCTCTCTCTCTCTCTCTCTCTCTCTCTCTCTCTCTCTCTCTCTCTCTCTCTCTCTCTCTCTCTCTCTCTCTCTCTCTCTCTCTCATATGTTTCTTTCTCTTCAACCAATGTGTCTGGATAACAGGGATCGAAGATTCATTTGAGTGCTCAAATTTTCATGCATGTCTAAAGAGACAAAGATGATATCGGAGGCAAAGCAAAAGGTAGAACTGGAAAAAGAAAAGGTAGAGACATAAAGAAAAGGTGACGTCACATGAGAACGGTCAGTTAACCGTCGGTTGTGCACAGCGATCCATGCAAAATCATTACCGCAATCATACTTCGTATTGCCTTCTTTTCCCTCCTCAAATTCTTTCTGTAGTTAAAAAACTCAGGAGTCAGGACACCATTATACAATTGGTTTCTGGTTGTAATCGTTTGATTGGTTAAGTGTGTGCACCATATTCCTTTTTCCCTTCGCCTTATAGATCAAAGCAAAAAAAAACATTTGGAAAAGAATGAAATTGAAGGCTCATTTGTAAAGCTTCGTATATGTTGTCACTGATTTGATCTATTTTAGTTTTTTTATAAGTTTTATTTATAGATTTTGTGAAATGCAAATTTAACTTGACAAGAAATCTGACCGTAAAGATTGCAAGGTGATCTAAGTTGTGACTTTAGTTTCAGATTCCTCCTTCCCTATTCAGAATATCTTTGGTTCTAAAATATTGTTATTGGCATGCATGAGGGAGCATATTTTACCTTATTCTTTTGTGTGATTATGTCACATGCAAAAGAAGAAAAGCTTGTCATGTCTCCTTCCTATTATAAACAAAAAGCTTGATCCCATCTCTTACTCCTCTATCTTTTTTTTTCATTTCTTTTACCTTTTGCAAAAGACCTTGCTTGGACCATACAAGGTTGGGCAGTTCTAGGCACAAATACATCTTTTTTATGCCTGTGTCTATTTTGGATCATTCTGGCATCTTGTCAAGATCGAAGGGTGCCATACATTTTTGCTTGCGTGGAGAATACGAGCACCCGTATGCATGGGATTCGAGTCCCACAAATATTGAAGTCACTTCGGATTCTTCGATGCTGTGTTTCGATGACGGTGATTTCCTCCCTCTTGTGGCTAATACGAATACTCGAGTCGCAAATCTCCAGTTCTCCACCAATATAAATCATGCAAACACACCCAACTATGAGATGTGCCCGAGAATGGCAAATAAATAGAAAAAAAAACATGCATGTTGTCTGGGTGGAAGGCCAAACAGAATGAGTAGCTTTCCTGTCCCGCAAAAACCTACATTATCACTCTCGTTGTGTTGGAGGAAAATTGGTGTGAGATCAATAGATTTACGAAGCTTTGTTGTCATTGATGGGAATCGTACTCAACTACAATTCGAGAAGAGGGCCTACACTAGGCATCAGACTCAAGCTCGAGGACCTGCCACAAACCATGAGACACATTTCCCTATTATTGCTTCACCAGCAAAGGTGAAGTAAACTGGGAAACGTGTTTAAAAAAACAAATTAATTTCATTTGGAAGAACCGCAAAGCCAGATGTGCACTATCTGAACTACAGACCCGGACTCAAACTAGTGTGCTAGTTTGTGTCAAGCCAAGGTAGTAGAATTTAACTATGTAAACCTCTAGAGAAAAACAGTAACATGAGACCACATACTTATGATGAAGAAAATGATTAATGTCAAGAAAAAGAGGGAAATTATGAAGCATCGAAAATAAAAAAGAGAGGGCCTAAGTCCAGGCCCAATCCTTCTGAAAGGACGACGAACACAATAATATAAAAGAGGCGTTGGTGCTTGTGCTTTGCAGGGCCTGGAGAAGCTCACATCACAACGAAAGGCCCAGTAGAAACTAAGGCTCTGCCACGCAACATATTGAACCGCCTCGCTCCTACCAGCTTCTCCATGCCTTGCAAATTGCAAACGCAAATTCCCTAAAAGAAAATGCAAATGCAAATGAAAACAAGCCAGTGCAAGTGTCCAAAGATTAACCTTCAGATATACGATGACGATAACACCTGCCAGTGCAAATGTCCAACCATAGTTACCTGACCGAAATGGGCACATTCAGACTTTCAGAGAAGACATCTGACCATGCGTATCCACATGGCTCTAAATCATGAACTGTATTTCGAGTGGCCAAAAGAATTTTTTCAACCCAACATGATTCTACACTTGCCATACAACAAAGCCAAAGGACAGTGCATGCATGGGATGACATTTGAGCACACTCAACATACAGAGCTAGCTGCTGGAAATCCCCCTGATGATCGGTGCATCTTGTCAGGTTGTGGTAGGCTTCCTTGCGGCTGCACTACTATCCCCAGGTACTAAAATGGTTTGTAAATATTTGCAACTGCTACCTGTGAATTAAAGATTCTGGACCCTGAAACCTGCTGAGATTTGCAAAGGATACCCTGATCAGTTCTGACATGGATTCATGAAGCATCTCTCGCCGTTACTGGATCTAATCACCATCGTTCAACATCCTTCTCGAGGGCCAAAAATCCATTGGCTGCACCATCGATCTTGGCCAAAACAAGCAGAAATCACATGTACTGTCCTTTTCTTTCTTCATCATGCTGAAGTGTCCTTGTCAAGCTGTCATCCTGGCCATTGTAAGACTGATAATAGAGTATTGTTTTATTTATTTCTCAGTTCAGTTCCAACTGATCCCAAAAACCATGGCGTCGTTATCTAGCTAGCAGTATCATACAGGGTGCTTATGTTTGTTACTATGGTCTGGATCCGACAGCGCCAATGAAATACTTCTATACGGCAACAGATGCTGATCGATTTTGACAACGGATATATTAACATAACAATACTGCATTGGGGAGCAGGTAGCCGGGGCAGCGAATCTCTCTGACTAATAGATCCATGTAAGTGATATTAAAAACCAAAAGAGGAGACCCGGCAACTCCTCTCCATGAGGTGTCAGCTGATTGGTTCGAGCCAAATGCTCCTCAAATTCCACTAAAAAAAAAAAGCTCCTCAAATTCTCAGGCTACGTAGTACTATGTAGACAAGGAAAGGTGATCCCTCTCTCTGCCCCAACTCCATCCATACTTGTAGTCGTAGATATCCCAGGCACGCAAGTTGCTGCAGAACAACTGCAAAAATTAATTTACACTAATGTAATGAGCCAGCGGGAACAGTCTGTCTTCCTATTTTAGAAAATGGACCGCGTTCCCGCTATGTACGTCATTCAATGCATTCATATCCCTTGTTTACAAATATTATCACGGGTACATATCGTCTGACATAAGCATGTATAGGACGCTCTGAATGTGCACAAAACACGCGCCCTTTTTCATATTCGTGTTCATGTCGACTCGTCTAACTGTCAATAGAGAATTCGAAGGACGAAACGGAACACCATATACTGTACTAATCATTTACAGCGCCGGGTGCAGACATCTCAGTTTCTCCTCCTGTTTTCAGAGACAGTGTGCGGAGGCAAGGTTTCCTGCAAGACGCCACGCGAAGGTGATGCACGCAGCTTTTGGATGTTTCTTGTTGTTTGAACGGCCCCCAGGCGACGTGACGGTTCGAGCCCACGTCACCCTAATTCTTTTGTATCTTTCGAGTTGGGGATTAGCGATTGTTGTGAACCATCGCCTGCCCCTCACCTGCATCTCTGCATGTTCCCTGCCGCCTCCTCTGCAAGGATCAAATAAGTTTCCTTCTCTGTCAGTCGCTGATAAGATGAGGAGCAGATCTTGGCCAGAGTCCATATTATAACCACAGCATGTCACGACCCCGATCCTACTCATCCGGCCTGGGTCAGCTCTTCTTGTCTTCGAAGGCGGAGGAGATCATGGAGGACGAGGAGGCGATTGGGACCTCGCAGCACGCGCCTCTTCTTGGTGAAAGGAACTCGGTGCGCTCGCCGGATGCGTCGCTGCTCCGCCGCCTCTATGCCGGACACGCCCTCGCCAGATGGGGCGCCAGGTGCTCGCGTTTCCCTCCAGCAGATTATTGCCTCTGTTCTCTCTGATTGTGCCACGCCTAGAAAGTGGATGCGCTTTCTTCTCTCTTGCGGCTTGCGCCATGAGATGAATTACAGCGTGATTGCTTTGTCGTGCAATTCACGGGTGAAAATGATCCTTTATCTAGAAGGTCGAGGATCGGTGGTGCTTCTCGAGAAATAAATTTTCATGCTTCCCGGAACTTGACTAGGAGCCTTTTCTATTGCTAGCTGTCACATTTGGTTGTTCGAATTAGCACCGATACTGTACTGACAATATTGACCATCATTTTAATAACTCAGTTTTCATTCATACCATTTGCTTGTTGCAAAAGGATGTGGGAATTCTCGGTTGGTCTGTACATGATCCGCATATGGCCCGGCTCACTCCTCTTCACGGCGATTTATGGCGTTGTAGAATCGTCTTCTGTCGCGGTCTTTGGTCCAATGGTGGGGAGCCTCGTCGACAAGCTCACGTATCTTCAGGTCAGCCATCCATTCCTTTGAATTGGGCCTTATAGAATCCATATGGCCGAAAGGTTTGACCACCGATATATTTCATACTATCAACATTTGTTATGTGGAAACCATGCATCTAGATTGGTCTTTTGTAATGCTTTCATTTTTTAATTATAATCCTTCTGTCCACAAATATAGGATACTATTTGGTCGAAAATCAATCTGTAACTCTTCTGGAAACTTTCTTATGATACTTGTTTTCATGATGAATCTAATAACAATATTTGATGTCCACATTCTACCTAAACAGGAAATCTCACTTTTGTGGAGATAAGTCGTTAGCCAAGACATATATTTGTTAAGAAATGTGTACTTGTAATTTAAATTGTAACATAAGCCATAGAAGTTAAATTCGTAAAATAATTGTGTCATCAGCATGTCCAAGAGAGTAGACATCATTATAAACAAATGAGGGATCAAATCCATAATACGACCTTTTTCATGACCTAAGATTGTATGAATCCTTCCATATTATATTAAAAAAAGAGTGGGATCGGATCGATAATATGATCTTTCTAGACCTATAAAGGTTCCATATTATTTTGATTCCTCTAAAATATTTCAAATATGATGAATTGTTTCTTTTGTGCTCTAGTAAAAAATATCCAATATTCTCATGTTTTTCCTAGATTGTCAAGTAGTTAAAAAGTACAGTTTCGCTAAGTAGATAATTAGATGCTTAAGCATAATGTAAACACAAAATTGAACCAAAAGTTTGCTTAGGGGGTTAGGTGAACTAGTATAGATTGTCCAAGTAAATTGAACCAAAAGTTTGCTTAGGAGGTTAGGTGAACTAGTATAGATTGTCTGAGGAAGTAAATTGAACCAAAAGTTTGCTTAGGGGGTTAGGTGAACAACACAAAATACATAAAGGTAGTAAAATAGCTTTTCCTCCCTTAAAATTGTAAGACTAGAAAAATTCTCTGACAAACTCTTAGCAACAAAAGTTACTTGAGGGGAAAATTCTCCTTTTGAAGCCTATATGTTGGCCTAAGAGAATCCTAGAAATTACTCCAAAAACCGAAAAGCCTGACCATGGATCTCAACAAACTGAGATAACCGTGGATAAGCAAGTAAGAGCAACTTCAAAAGCCTAGCCAAATTTCATTGTTTATATTTCTGTTTAGCTAACCATTTAGCCAAGATTTCTTCTCTATATTTCGATGCACACCAACGGACTAGCCAAAGCTGCCTCTTCATATACCCGAGATGTAGAACCTCTCCTTTGAATCTTTCTTTTTTTCACCCAACCGTATCCTAATACCTTTACTCTCCCTCTGTACAAGTGGGGCCAGGTCAAGGCAACAAGGTCAACCGTACCGACGGCAGCCACTGATTCACTCGTCCTCATCCACTCTCTCTCACCGCAGCAGCCATTTGCATCTGCTCTGTGCTCTCAAACACACGCACACACGGCAAGAGTACGCATGGAGCGGAAGCGCCTACTTGAGCTCGCTTGAGCTTGTGCGTGGCTGCTCTCGGACGCTCCGGCAATAGTGGCGGGGGGGGGGAACGCATGCGTCAGCTCGCGATTGCCGAGAGGCCCAAGACTGTGTGAGGGACGTGGATGATGTACAGCTCCGCGGGTGAGCGGCAGGCCGCCGGGAGTCGTCGCGGCAGAGGTGAGGTGGGAGGGGCCCAGCGCGTTGTACGCGGGAGGGCATATGGCAAGTCGAGTCCGCTGGGCATTTTTGGCCAGGGAAGGAGCGAGGATGACAAGCCGGATAGCCAAACGAGCGGGATGCAAAACCTGTGGGATTGTGTTTTTTACGCCGTTTCACTATTTTTGCCCAATCAATTAGTTTTAGACAAGCGTCTAATTTAATAAAGGACCAGACTAGTTTTGTAAAGTGCCGGTCCGTGTCTTTTTAGAGCACGAGAGATTTCAGGACAAGTTCTGAACATTGAGCAGTTAAGTTTGGGTTTCCATTGGGTCTGTACATCCTCCATGACTGTAGAGGCTGGAGCCATGTTTCCATTATCCAAAAAAAAAAAAAAGAAAAAAAAACTTTGGTTTCCATAAGAAAGCACGACGCATTGATCTATATGGTTGGCCCCTGTTTTCTTAACTGATTCGCATTGCTTTACACTAGCGCAGTGAATAAAATTAACATTGTCATCAAAATTGATTTATCGTGATGCAGATCCTAGGCCTGTGGCTGTTAGTCCAGAGCTTGTCCTTCATAGTCGCGGGAGTATCCGTGACTGCTCTGCTCTTCTACGATGATCTGAAAGCCACAAGCTTCCCGGTTTTGCTGGCGCTGGTCATCGTGACCAACGTGTCTGGCGCCCTCGCCGCGCTCTCAACGCTTGCCGGCACCATACTGATCGAGAGAGAATGGTAATGCCTTTCCATTCCTGACTGAACGGAAGAGCTTTGCATATTTAAGTTCACCGGCCTAATGGCATGCACATATATAACGAGAATCGCTGCAGGGTGGTGGTGATCTCGAGCGGGCACCCGCCGGCGGTGCTGCCTGGGATCAACTCGGTGGTGCGGCGGATCGACCTGAGCTGCAAGCTGCTGGCCCCGGTCTTCTCCGGCTTCGTCATCAGCTTCGTGTCGGCGCAGGCCTCCGCGGTGGCGCTGGCGCTGTGGAACGTCGCCTCCGTGGGGCTGGAGTACTGGCTCTTCGTCTCCGTGTACAACGGCGTGCCCGCCCTCGCCGAAAGCAACCGGGTGAGGGCAGCCGACGCGGCGGCGGCGCTGCCGTCTTCGGAGATCGCGACGCCGCCGGCCGAGAGCAGGGCGATGGACTGGAGGGTGCGACTGGCGGACGGGCTGTCGATCATACCGTGCTGGGAGTCGTGGGTGGTTTACGTCAGGCAGGACGTGGCGCTCCCCGGCGTCGCGCTCGCCTTCCTCTACTTCACCGTCCTGAGGTAATTAAACAAACTCTGCGTAGGTCTTGTGATCCGAGACAGACTGAACATTGTTCATTGTTTGGTTTTGCAGTTTTGGTACGCTGATGACGGCAACTCTGGACTGGATGGGCATCCCTGCGTACGTGATCAGTCTGGCACGGGGCTTCAGCGCCATTGTGGGCATAGGAGCCACCCTGCTGTACCCTGTCGTGCATTCCTGGATCTCCACGCTACGAACAGGGCTCTGGTCCATCTGGATGCAGGTACGCAGGAACCATGATGATCATCGATAAAAAACCAGCCGCTAGATTTTGAGTATTTTCGGCTGATGCTTCACTCTGCTTATGGTTACACAACCAGTGGTGCTGCCTGCTGGTTTGCGTGGGCTCGATCTGGGTGGGCAGTGGCCTGGCGTCGGCGTGGATGCTCATGGCCGGCGTCGCCGCGTCGCGGCTGGGGCTCTGGATGTTCGACCTCGCCGTGATGCAGCTGATGCAGGACGGCGTGCCGGAGTCGGAGCGGTGCGTGGTGGGCGGGGTGCAGAACTCGCTGCAGTCCGCGTTCGACCTGCTCACCTACATCATGGGCATCATCATCTCCGACCCCAGGGTGCGTCCCTGCTCACCTATAACCATTGTGTCTTTGTGAAATGGAAGAACATCTGATGATGAGTTGTGTTCGACGTCAACAGGATTTCAGCCAGCTGATCGTGCTCTCCTTCTTCCTGGTGACCTGTGCGGCCGCCATGTACACGCTGCACGTCTATCGCGTGCGCAAGCACCTCTTCCACATGGATAAGATACTCCACAAGATCAATTGGTGAGCGTGCCTACTGATACAACGCCGATGAAGTTGTCAGATACGCTCCTGGTCAACAACGGCGCCCATCAATTTCGTTTGTTCTGGATGTTTTGCACAGGATCAAAATTTCTTGAATTGATTACCGGGTGAGAAGGGGTAAGTTGATAAAACGTGAAAGGACGAAGCGCTGGCTAGCGTGGCCAAATTGTGTCGTGGTCCCGCACTTAGTCGTTTTGCAGTGACTAACGGCTACATTGGTGCGAATGACATGCTTGCCGAGCCTCATTTCATCTTGAAATCAAACTTTCTTCATCTAAAAAGGAGCTTACATGCATGTATCTTCTAGGACAAGAACTGATTTGGCTCTCTTGACGAGAGCTCTGAAACCACGCTTGCAACAAGTGTATATAAGCATGTATATTACACTTTGATCATGTTATGTATTCAATCTTTAGACACTATATATTCCACTACATATTTCTCATGTGCCGAAGTAGTATCTATTTTTTTCTACTTTTTCAGAAATGGAAAACAATTCCAACCTAACTAGATGTACCAGCCCGTTGTAAACTAACTTCAACTGCCTTTTTATTCTTCATTTTTTTACGAAATACCTGTTTCTTTGGGTCTTCTTTGCATTATTGCCTGTTGTGTATTGTGTTGTATGGGCTTTTGTTTCTTTGGCCCGTTGTCGCGGAAATGTTGCTTACTAACTCGGTAGAGGTCTTGGCTTGTAGAAAAATATATGGGTGTTGGGCAGCAATTTGCCTCTGTATGCAATCCTTTCTACCAGTCTTAATCGTTTATGTGTTTCGCTAGTCAGCAATTTTGTCTCGGATTAACTTGCTTCGTTAGAGGTCCTGCAGTACCATGTATATGTTATAGATGTACACTGTCCACACGTGACGCTAATTAACTTGTCACAGATCTGGAGGTAGATAGCTATATGTTTGTAACCCTTAAAATTGTCATAATGACATTTTATGATTACATCGTACCATCATTGAATTGCTTCAACATAAAACAATATGAAACTTTGTTTGAACCAAATTTAACTAAAATTACTAATACATTTTTATTACCATGATCTTTTGTTATTTGGACCATGTAGTATTGAATAATAAAAACTTTGTTTTGAGTTATTATTTTTGGACAATGTCATTCTTATGATCCATTTAGCAACATTTACATCAACCTACAAAAATTGTACGGTGAACTTTCTGTCAATATGAAAAAAAAATGCATGCATAGAACTTTTCTTTTGCTTCAATTGGATTGTCGCAATAACCGTTGACAATCCAGTTGAATATTAAGCATTGTGTTAGGGGGGACTACTTTCCTTTTTCCCTTGCTAATGGAATATTAAGCATTGTGTTGGTTGATGGATTTATAGCCTATGGGGTGGAATAGTGCCACCAACGATATGTTCTACACGAAGACTAAACACAGAAAGTGTCAACATCCTAACCATTATTCTATCACTGAAATTAAGTCTCAAAATATTGTCTAAATATGTGATCCTGACAAAAGATATTTGAGAGAGAAGTTCTGTTTTCCAGGTGTCTTACATACTCATTGGACATTCCATGGAAGCTTCCATTTTAATCATTCGAAAATTATATAAATGCAAAATAGTTTGCCACTAGATCACAACAAATTGCAACCATCTATCAACCAATCCTCACAAAGGAGTCTAGTTTGATAAAGCAAAAGACTATTTTTGTAAGTGTCGGCACATCTATGTTTTACAAGCATGAGGTATGTCGCAGTTTCAAAATTGCACAGTTGTTTTTTGTTTTTCCATAAGAGAGTGCGAGGAACCTATGCATATGGTCGAGCCCAATTTTCATTGAGTATTGCACTAGAGCTTTGTATGAGAGGTATGTAGCTGTCGAACCTTAATTTAGCATGCTCTCTATAACCCATGGTTGCCCACCAGCTCGTGCAATTGGCGAAAAGTACAACACACACATTGCGGTATGGTGTATACAATTCCCGGTGTGTTTGTTTGCCCGAAACCTAAGGGCGCTGTTGTGGTTTGAAGCTTCCGTCCGCTGATCTGGACTGAAAAAGCCATCCTTGCCTACGTGATCAGACTGACACGGGGCTTCAGCGCCATTGTTGGCATAGGCGCGACGCGACCCTGCTGTACCCTGTCGTGCGGTGCATTCCCCGGGGCTCCATCTGGGCGGCCGGGCACCGGCGTGGCGTCCGCGTGGATGATGCTGATGGCCGCATCGCGCCTCGGGCTCTGGATATTCGACCTCGCCGTTGTGCAGCTGATGCAGTACGGCGTGCCGGAGCCGGACCGGTTCGTGGGGAGCGGGGTGCAGAACTCGCTGCAGTCCGTGTTCGACCTCCTCCCCTATCATGGGCATCGTCATCTCTGACCCCAGGGTACCGAGTAAAGTAACTCTTACTCCCTCCAAAAAACATGATCAGCACGCCTATATCACATTATCTTGTGTCAGAATGGACCAACATGTCGCCGATGATGAATCAAATTCAGGATTTCAGCCACCTGGTCGTGCTCTCCTTCTCCCTGGTGACCTGAGCCGCGGCCATGCACATCCTGCACTTCTACCGGACACCGCCTCTTCCACCTCGACATTATTCTCCACAATTAAGATGATCAACCGGTGAGGCAGAGTACAGAGACAAGACACGAGGGAAGCACATGCCACGTCCGGTCAGCGTAGGCCATGAAGTTGTTGCAATTGAGCACTGGAATAACTCCACTCACTAGTTCGTTGCAGAGTACTAGTAGTAGTTTCTGTTGAAGTGTGTTTGGCCCATACAGAGGCCCATGTGTGTTGGATATATATACCTACCCATTTAGGGTTGGAGGAATCAATTCGGCTAGTTCAATCCTAACTCTAACAGTTTCTGTTCTGGCTAAAGTGCGTTGCTGATCAAGATTTCTAAACCAGACTGACACTCAGCAGATTGTAAATTGCGCATAGGTGTTAGCGTGGCGTTGTAAATTGTTCTGGCGTGACTTGTGAAACGTGCAGAACATTGTGTGTAGCATAGAAGAATTTAGGTATCTGCAGGCCACCGCGGTGTTGAGAATATAATTCAGAATTTCAGATAGCAAAATGGCGTAAAAAGTGCACCGGTCTACATTTGGGATCTCATCCTGAGGGAAGGCCCAACGAAGAAGATTGGTTGCCAGCTCGGCGACCGGCCGCTCGTTAGGCCCAGTCATCAGTAGCGTGCAGATCGGTGTCGATCCAAATCACCCGATAGCTTGTGGGACCATCCGTCCGTCGCCGTGGTCCACCCGGCATACAAAACAGGCCCCCACGCCATCGCCGCCGGAATATTCCCCGCCACACCTCACCTCCCCGGCCTGGACGAACCCTGCTCCGGGCGCCATGCTTCCCTCCCTCCTCGCCTTCGTGCTCCTTGCGGTCGCCGCGAGCGCAAGCGGCGCCAGGCCCGTCCTCCTCCGCATGGTCCCCAACGTCCCCACCGCGGTCTCCTCTGGCGCCGGCGACGCCGATGCGCTCTTCTGCGACAGCTGGATGCTGTCGGTGGAGACGGGCAACGCGGGGCCCTGGACCTCCGTGCCGACGCGCTGCTTGGCGTCCGTGCTGGCCTACATGGAGGGAGATCGCTACGCGTCCGACTCCGCCGTCGTCGCCGCAGACTCCCTCGCCTTCGCCTCCCAGGCCCTGGCCGCCGCGAAGGGCGCCGCGAAACCGGCGTGGGTGTTCGACATCGACGAGACGCTTCTCTGCAACGAGCCCTACTACGCGGTCGACGCCTCGAGGTAAGCTTGGCTGGCTGGAGCCATGGCTCTGCTGCTTGCTCCTGTATTTTTGCTTGCCACAAACTCATTGCGAATTGCGAATCACTGATTGAAATAAAAGTCAATGCGAATTCCTGGTATCTGGGTTATTATGCAATGGTGCTGCGCTATGAGGTTTGGCGTTGGTTGATCCTGGTTAGCCAATGTGAGAGCTTTAGTATTTTATCTCGCGCAATGCAACAAGGAATGGACAGACTTCTCATTTGCCAAGCACATTGTGGCTTCAACCAACTATACGTAAATTCTGTTCTATTAGATGGTTGACTTACTTTTTGTTGACTGTAATGTCTGTTTCAAACTCGTGGGCTTTGTACGTTGAAGGGTTGAGGAGCTATAGATCAGATTTTGACATAAAAGTGGAACCACCTATGTGTATCTTCTCTTAAAAGTGACTGTGAAACTCCAATTTCGTATAACATTCTGTGCAACACATGGTAGTTTCATGCTGAATTTCTGCAAGTAACTTGAGGGATACCCCATAGTTTCCTTTCGGCAGAAGAAAAACAATAAAACGGGTGTTAGATCTGTCCTCTTCGGGATATCTCAAATGTTATTTGGCGTACTTTCTCGATAAAGTTCAGGTCCAACTTTCTCGATAAGCTTGGCTGGCAGAAGCCATTGCTCTGCTGCTTGCTCCTGTATTTTTGCTCAATGCTTGCCACATATAAAATTTCCGTTTGTGTTAGCGAATCAGTGACTGCAGCAAAAGTCAAAGCGAATTCCTGGGATTTTAGGACTGTTTAGTGTTTATCTGGGTTATTATGCAATGGTGCTGCGCTATGAGGTTTGGCATTGGTTTATCTCGGTCAGACAATGTGAGAGCTTTAGTATTTTATCTCGCGCAATGCAGCAAGGAATGGACAGACTTCTCATTTGCAAAGCACATTGTGGCTTGAAACCAACTGTTGCACTATTTCAGAATAAAACTGATGTGAAGTCTGAACTGAGCTTATTTTAGGAAATGGATGCTTCGATCTATTATTTTAGGAAATGGATGCGTCGATCTATACTTAAATTATGTTCCATTAGATGGTTGACTTACTTTTTGTTGACTGTAATGTCTGTTTCTTGTTGACTGTAATGTCTGTTTTGTGAGTTGAAGGGTTGAGGAGCTATAGATTAGCTTGACTTAAAAGTGGAACCACCTATGCGTATATTCTCTGAAAAGTGATTGTGAAAATCCAATTTAGTGTAACAGTCTGTCCAACACATGGTAGTTTCATGGTGAATTTCTTCAAGTAACTTGAGGGACACCCCATAGTTTTGTTTCGGCAGAAGAAAAACAATAAATGGGGTGTTAGATCTGTCCTCTTCGGGATATCTCAAATGTTATTTGGCGTACTTTCTCGATAAAGTTCAGGTCCAACTTTCTCGATAAGCTTGGCTGGCAGAAGCCATTGCTCTGCTGCTTGCTCCTGTATTTTTGCTCAATGCTTGCCACATATAAAATTTCCGTTTGTGTTAGCGAATCAGTGACTGCAGCAAAAGTCAAAGCGAATTCCTGGGATTTTAGGACTGTTTAGTGTTTATCTGGGTTATTATGCAATGGTGCTGCGCTATGAGGTTTGGCATTGGTTTATCTCGGTCAGACAATGTGAGAGCTTTAGTATTTTATCTCGCGCAATGCAACAAGGAATGGACAGACTTCTCATTTGCCAAGCACATTGTGGCTTCAACCAACTATACGTAAATTCTGTTCTATTAGATGGTTGACTTACTTTTTGTTGACTGTAATGTCTGTTTCAAACTCGTGGGCTTTGTGAGTTGAAGGGTTGAGGAGCTATAGATTAGCTTGACTTAAAAGTGGAACCACCTATGCGTATATTCTCTGAAAAGTGATTGTGAAAATCCAATTTAGTGTAACAGTCTGTCCAACACATGGTAGTTTCATGGTGAATTTCTTCAAGTAACTTGAGGGACACCCCATAGTTTTGTTTCGGCAGAAGAAAAACAATAAATGGGGTGTTAGATCTGTCCTCTTCGGGATATCTCAAATGTTATTTGGCGTACTTTTCTCAAATAAAGTTCAGGTCCAATTGTACTCATTGTTTGATGTTCAAGAGCTGCATGATCTATCTTTTATTTACTGCATAATGATTAATGATGTTTATAGCCATCCTCTCTTCTCTTAAAAAAAGTGCAACTTATTGTTTCAGAGCTTCATAATCTAGCTCTTTCAAATGTACTGCATATTGATGTTTTTAGCTCTATTGAAAACAAATCTCTACTTATTTACCACTTCCCCTGATTTTTCTAGGCTGCAGACATTCAATGAGACCTCCTTCGATGAATGGGTAGATGAAGCAAAGGCACCTGCATTACCATCTAGCTTGAAACTGTACAATGAACTTCTGGAACTTGGTTTCCGCGTTATCCTCTTGACTGGCCGCAGCGAATTTCAGCGTAATTCCACAGAAGCAAATCTTTTGTTTGCTGGCTACCGTTCATGGGAAAAACTCATACTGAGGTATTCCTTGCAGTTCCTGTATCAAAATGATATCTTTGATATAAGCAGTTTTCTTGCAAATTACCTGTCATATGACTTATCGTTAGAAATTCCTAGTGAAAAGTTTCAGGGTTTCCCTGCAGTACAATATGACAAAAAGAGATGCTGTATCAATCTTTCCATCTTATGATAGTAAATTATTGCACTGAAGTTAAACTGCTTACCATATTTCTCAAACTGCCAGTTGTGTATAATGTGATTTATTCGTTTATGTAATGTTATAATCAAGTTATTTGTGCTTCTTACTGGTTTTAGATTTAGAATCTAAACTACCAGATAACCTTTAAAAGAAAAAACTGCTGAACTGGAGCCTCAGGACATCTTATATTAGAACAGGCACATCAAAATATGTTAATTTAAATGTTCATTACTTGAAGGATGCTCTTGCTGCAGGCAACGCTCTGATCTTGGCAAGCCTGCTGTGCAATACAAATCAGAGAGACGAGCGGCAATGGAGGCTGAAGGTTTCAAGATACTTGGAAACTCAGGGGATCAGTGGAGTGATTTATTAGGATCACCAATGGCAACGAGATCCTTCAAACTCCCAAACCCAATGTACTTCATTAGTTGATTCTATTGGTGGAAAAGTGGAGGAAATTGCTTCGTTGAGTGGAGAAAGTCACTTAACTCTCATTGGGCATTCCATGTTTCCACAATCATTGTGATCGCTTTCTTGAACTGCTATGATTTGTATATATTTCATTCATCATCATTCTTGATATAAATTTGGACTTATCTTGAACCATGTAAAAATCCATGTGGGGTTTGAGACCATTGAGTCTGCCAAATGATGATTTGTAACTTGTCCGATGAATAGCAGTTGTGAGATGCAAATTGACAGACTATTGAGACTTCTTTAATCTGTAAAATACCTTGTCGTAATGGCGTTGCAGCAGATGATGTTTCGTTTAAGTCTCTAAATCTTAGTCCATCGGATCAGATATACATGATGGTTCTTAGGTCCATTAATGCTTTGTTTTTAGGTTGGACTGCTGTCTAACCAGGCAGTAGAAATTCTTGTTCTCACCCAAGACCAAGCTTATTTATTTTGTTACATGGACATGTACTCTGCTTTTGGTTCAGTCATTTCAGTGGATGACCTTAACAATATCCACTATAGAGAGCAAGCAATCATATACAGGTACAAGATTGATAACAGAAGCAATGAACATGTAACACCCCAGAATACACGATCACCACCGAGATGTTACTAAAAACATCACAAACAGCCCTCTACCGAAAATATAGAAAATTCGACAGCAACTCCTTGTAAAAGTAAGCAACGCGGAAACAAAACAATCATAGATAGATATAACTATGGCGTCACACTAGTAGGCAAACGAATTTAGCAAGAATGAATGAATAGAGACTTTAAGTTAACCACCACTCCACTTCTCAAAGAATAAACTTTGACACTTGCAAACAAACATTCTTTATTACTAAAGGGGTGTATAACTAAATGCTTGTGAAGTGAACGGATGTGTGCTGCTACTCCCCATCCCATCATGCCCCTCATCAAGTACCTGGATAGATTAAAGCAAGAGTGAGATGAAACATCTCAGCAAGCAAATTGTTTTGACAAGCTATTTAAACCACAAGTTGAATTAAACATCAGTTTAATAATTCTAATAATAACAACAGCTAACTTCAATATTACCACAAGATTACCACTCCGAGAAGCATCACTTCTCAATATCCATATGGACACAACATAATCATCATCAAACTTCGGACAATAATGCATATGATTGCAATGCAATGCAATGCATCTCCACTTTTACATTGCACCCCTCCTCGGGCAACGTACGATGTGTACCGGTACAGTCGCAACCATAGGTCTACGACATACTTCAAAAGAGCACTCCAGAATAGTTATATAACTTTCTCACCGACATGGCTTTTAAAGCACTCCGGAATAGTTATATGACTTTCTCACCGACTTGGCTCAATGCACTTGCTCATGGTATGAATGCCAATGATGCAAAAACAAGTTCATAAAACCACACGTTATCCTTGCCTTCATATGAAAATATAAGCACTTCTTCATATTTTAGCTATATATATAAAAAACATAAGAAAGAGATATAAACTTCGAATTCAGTGCCACCATAGTTACTTCATAGTTGTATGATATATGGTTCAAAATATTTAAGTGTATGTGATAAAAATAACAAGTCAAAACGGTAGCAAACCACCGCTACATTCACTTGCCTCTGACGATGATAACCGACAAGCTTCAAGTGCGGTTTTGAGAAGCACCACCTATTCATAATCATATCTCAATACAAGAACTTGAATTTAAGCATAGGTACTGAATTTAAAACGCCCTACGTCCCCAAACAAAGAAACTGCACACAAGCAATCTTCCAAAACAAGCAGCACTGCTTCACATTCTCGTATCTTTTTAATACAGCAGATAACATAGCAAATAAATACATATTTGGAACTA
This sequence comes from Eragrostis tef, assembly GCA_000970635.1. Taxonomy (NCBI): domain Eukaryota; kingdom Viridiplantae; phylum Streptophyta; class Magnoliopsida; order Poales; family Poaceae; genus Eragrostis; species Eragrostis tef. Next base: position 168,837 of record LAPY01000005.1, read on the forward strand.
GAGAATAAGAGCTACAACTTTTGTGTCCATCACATGATTTAATTTCGACGTTTACTGTCTCTAATCCTGCATACAAACTGACATACAGATTCTGCCGACAGTTTCAGGGTACTGAATTTGACGAATTGTAACTGCAAAACTACCATGCCAAAAGCAGAGTACAAGCCCTCTACGGAAAGATAATTCAAAACACAACAAAACTTAGTTGGCACTCCAGAGAGAATTCGGCCTCTAAGACCACTGAAAATAGCTTCAAAAACCGAACCTCATAACTGAAACTGTACAGATTTTCAGACAATTTCAGACATGACAACAAAAGTTCAGAAGCCCATAACTTCGGCTACACTTAACAAAACATGGCAAATAAATATGCGTTGGAAAGCTCTTGAGAATATCTACAATTTTTCTTATAACCAGAATTTCTATATCGGACGTTAAGGTCTCCAAAAACTGGATCGAACAGCTGGTCGACAGTGAATGAGACTGAAAACTGACGAAACTCGACAGTCAACTTCAGATACACATAACTCCTTCAATACTCAATGAAACAACGCGAATAGATATGATAAAGAGAAGATCTACGACTTCTGTTATGATCAGATATTCAAATTCGGTCTGGAAGAACCCCGAAACTGGGCCGAAACTAAGGCTGTGCAGTCTGAAACTGAACAGAACAGGGCAACCCACAATATCGCATGGCAACTACGAATGCAACACAAAGGGGAAGAGCTGGGAAGAGAATTACCAAGGGAAACCCAGCCAAATCCCAGCCCCTGGTTGTACGATCCCCTGCCCCATGTCGCCACACGACCTGCAGCCAACGAAGGGAGGTGTGGATGGTGAGAACCAACAGAAACTCAATTTGCTGCTGGCTTGATTCGGCAGGCAACAGACCCAACAAGGTCTTCAGGCTCCAAATTCTAGAACAGGAGGAAGGAGCGCCTCCCTTTGTTTCTTCCTGGCCGATTGATGGCAGCAACGAAGGAAGAAGAGAAGGCGGCGCACAAGGGAAGACGATTCGGGAAGAGATCGATACAGCAAAGGGAGTAGGGTTCGGTTGGGTTCAAGTTGGGCTCGGTTTCTCCACGAGTTGGGTTTCCAAAAGATCATATCCGGCCCAACAAACAGAGAATTTTGTTATTTAATTTTCTGGGTGTTACAGAACACAACAAATTTTTCTCCTGAGAATTTCTGTTCTCGAAGCCGGTAGCTGTAGACACTAACTCCGGCTATCATTCATCTCATTTACGTGACTCCACATTTTTCCATGAACTAGCATCTGTACAGCTCTCTATTGCCATGATACGCTGGTGGTTTACCGCTGCTGCGGAACAGGCGTGTGTTACTGGCTCTGGACGGTAGGCGGTCAGGGGAACTTCTCTGCGTCTTCTTGGCTATCTTCTTCGACAACTGGTTCTTCGCACCCAGGGCAGCGGCGTAGGATCGGGACGCCTTCGTCCTCCTGGTGTAAGGTGTTGTCTTCTTCGCGAGGTCCTCCGCGCAGCTTACGTCAGCCAGCGATGTGAAGGACTGGGACCTCCCTCGGTAGTAATTGGACAGCCCTGTTCTGATGTAAGTAACGTATCAGTCAGAGATCATTTTCACAGTCGTGTAGGCGTATCTATAGTGTGGTAGCTAGATTAGTAATTGATTCAACAACAAGTATTCATACTTCCGCGCAGTTTGCTGCAATGTGCATAGCTAAGTGAATAGTTCATAGCCCAAGCATAAACATGTCCAAGTCTCACTTCTTCGAATTTGTTCAATATGGCTTTTGACAACAGCTTGGGAGTCCAAGTTTCAACTCAACCGAGTTCCAAGTTCCAACACAATCTAAAGTTTATAACTAGCATTATTTTGAAGAATTACATCTGACTGAATATACTTGTACCACAGTTGCAAAAAGATCACGTGTGTGCATTGTTTGGAGGTGATAAATCATCTAAATCATTTCTCTAGAGCTAGTTCTCTGGAGTCTCCAATACGCAGCCCACTGAATACAGGAAATCAGGAATGTTATGCGTGGACCGCAGCATATTAGGTACCTGAGAGCGGGCAGGTGATCCAGCATCATCGACAGCTCGTAGAGTGGCCCGCCCCCCGCAGCGTTGTCCGACGACTCCGACGACGTCAAGGAGGAGGAGGACGAGCAGGAGACGGGACGGCGGCCCGGCGGGGAGGACGTCGCGTCGTCTCGTTCGTTGTCGTCGGTCAGGCTCGACGTTGACGAGAACAACGACGACGACCCATCGGACATCGTCCTGGCCGGCGAGCCCTTCCCATATTCCCAACCGCCGTCTCCTTGTACGCCTTCATGGATCACCGCCGCCTCGTTCATCTCGATGACCGCAGACTACAGGCGCGTCGGACTGTGGCAGATTGGAGCAAGCGACGGCGATAATGGAAGATGGCAGGAAGGGGAGCTTTGGAACGCAACGGCACCGTAGGCGCTGGTGCGAGCGACCGTTTATATACGCGAGGAGGCAAGATATCGTGGGCAGGATTGGTTGGCTGGGTTCAGGGAACTGAAATAATACCGGCGAGAAGAGTGTGGATTGGATATGCATTGCATGTACGTTTCCGTGGGCGGAAGGGTATCCATCCTTCCTTTCCTTTTCCGATCGCCGCGCTCTCTCATGTCCGGATAGGCCTTGCCTCCCCGGCCTCATCGTCAACTGGATGATGGATCGATCAAGCCACGGATGGGGTTGACGTGGCCAAAAGTGAAAAGAAGGACGGCGACGTCTCGTGACTCGCCGGGCGCCACCTGTTGATACTTGATCGCCTTCCGGTTCCGGCATGGGAAACAAACGAATTGGGATCCTTGCGCGGTTTGGGACCGTTGGATCGCCGAGATGGACGCTTTAGATGGGTCAGAGATGTACGCACTGAATTTATTTTTTTCCTTTTTTTTTCTGTCGGCGTATTTTCCGTATGTATCTGGAGTATGTGTAACGTTTATGGACACCAGATCGAGCGATGATGATCGTGACCGCACGTCATGTGGGTTCTAGTTTGCGTACGGTCTGATTTCATTTAGTTTCTACTCATATCTACGTATCTGATTTTAAAATATCTTGTGGCCGTCCGGCTGATCATTTATCATATGTTTATCGGCAGGGCATGTCAGGATAAAGACGCGAGATATTTTTCGGCAGACTATAAATATTTTCCCATTTCAGTTCTTCCATGGCATCAACTTGATGAATAAATTGTTTTCCATGGGGTCTCCTGCATGCATGCGCGCCAGCTTTGATTTCTTCCGTTATTCCTGCATATCACTACGCACACGCAAGGCACATGATAGGTGAATTCGAGTGGTAATAAACTGATTAAGGAACGGACTGGATAAGAGCTCCTGCACCGCCGGTGCCGCAGAGATAAGCATGCGCACGCACGACCATCACGATCGTGCCTGTCACTGCACAAGTTTAGCGAGTCTGTCTGTCTCCCTGTTTGGGTGGGTTAGCGACCCTTGCAAGAGATAAAGATCGATCCATGGATAGAAGAGATCGTGTCGTACCGGCATCCGGCAGCAAAGCTTAGCGGCCATTCCTCACGTTTAGCATATCTCCACTAGTCACCTACTTTTGAAAATATGTATACAAGTAAAATGTTCGATTCGGAATATTATTATTTTTCATTAATCTTGGATACATCTCCCTCACAAAAAAAAATCTTGGATGCATTTAAAACATGTTTGCGAGAAATCACATTATTATCTGTATGCACTCGTTTATCGACATTATTAACCTGAAATCTACCACCCCAATTCTCGTTGGCCCAGCGAGCCCATATAGAGTGTCCATTCTATTGTGGGCTTTCGAGTTGAAGGCCTATTTTGTTTACACAATAAGCCATCTTAGTTGCTCTAACCTATTTTTCATATTTAGCAAGAAAAAAATATAGGGCAAAATTTCATATGGGCCTGATCAGATGGTGGGCTAGTTTTCCTCATGCGAGCTACAACATTTGAGAACCCACTACGATCCTCTCGAGGTCCATGATATAAAAGCAGGCATTTTATCTATTTGACATAAAAAGGTAACCTCTTTAGTATAAGGAGAATAGGCGTTTTATCTATTTGTCATAACTCATAATAATGTTTAGTATACAATGGGAAAATCAGGCTGACCACAAATAGAAGACAAAACCGGCCATTTAAACTAGGTCAACAATTGTTTTTCCAAAAAAAAATCATAGGGCAACAAATTGTCACATATGAGAACTTGCTAAGCTCCTCTGCAAGGTCCATGATATTAGGCCATAATTTGAGTAGTACTTCTCAAATTCAGTTTCACGCAAGAATGTTCGTTGTTCCACAACAAAGAACTATTGTGTCTTTTCTCTTGCTCTCCAAAACTACGCATCAAGGTTGCTGATGCTAGGCTGTAAGCATAAGCATTTTTCTGGCTGCTTCCTTTGTTTTCGTTTTCCTTAAGTGGAGTACTTTCTTGCTTTCTCTGACGGCTTATATGCTGGTCCTATCAGGACGCACCATTTGGCACATGCTTTGACTTCTCTTCCTTTGTTTAGGTAGGCGTAACGTGGGTTATCGCAGCATAATTTCTCCTTTTGAGGTTTGCCTGTCGGCCAAAAATCGCCGGCAACATCTAAATTATACTCATAACAATGTTGTGCGTTAGGCCACCAAACCGATGCCCTGGAGACCAACCCCACAACTGGAAATTGCTGACTGCCTTTTTTTCCCAGTTCACTGAACAGGGAGGATGCACCTCGTTTTATCGTATGTTCGGCAATAGCTTGGCCAAGAATTTGTAAACCTGCTCCTTATAGAAGTTGTTCGTGCAAACAAGCCTAATAATCACATGGAAAGCTTCATTTGACATACATTGAAATTAGGCATACAGTGGCAATGATCAAACCAGTGAATGCTGCCACACATCCATATAATAAAAAAAGCATGAAAGACTAAGAGCCAAAATCATATATGAAACCACGCCATTGTACATGTCATTTTCTGTAACAGGACAAGCAATATGTGGACACACGTTAGATTTTACTCCCTCCGTTTCAAATTAGATGCAGTTCTAGGTTTGGGCACATAAATTAAGAAGGAGTGGAAAAAGTGATGGGCACAGAAAACAATGAGGAGTGAAGGAAGAGAGAGATAGAGATAGACACAAGAAACGATGCACAACAGAGAAGTGGGAATGAGAGGAGACAAATGCATTGGTAGGTGAGAACTATTTATATTTTGACAAAAATTTTGAATGCTAGAACTACCTATAATATGAAACAGAGGGAGTACCAATTTTGAAAGGACCAGGACGAGGAAAGTATCTGTTACATCAATCAATTTCACACTTATCATCCATTCACTTGATGTTTGCCCGCGAGATAATGGAAGAACAAGGTCACGGTCGCACGGGGCCGCTGGCTCATTTCACAGAGAAACGCGCAGAGGCGAGGGAGGAGGATATTACTCTTTTCTTTCGGGGAGGATATTACTTGTCATAACATTATTAATTTGAGAATGGAAGGAATAATAGCTTTGTTTCTAAATATATTGTTTGTTGAAGAACGGTTGAACTTTAATCCTATCTATCTATTCGGATAGCACTGTGATTTCCCGGCCACAAGCTCTATAATAGGAACGGGTAACCATAGCACGATGCAGATCAGCGCTGATTAGATGTAGTACTTTGGTCAGCGAAAATCGCATACAAGCATATCATTTGTCGACGCGTGGCTCCCTCGACTTCTAGAACACGCCGCCGCCGCCGGAAAGACACCCCTCGTCCTGCCGGCCATGCCGCTTTCCCGTTTCCGTCCTCCGCGTGGCCCGCGGCGCCAACAGATATGGCGCGCTCCGCGTTAAACCGAAGCGATTAGTTATCTTCTCCACCAAAAACCGTCCCACGAACCCACTACTCCTCCGCTAATCCCCGGGAAAATATCCATTTAAACCCTTTCCGGAAAAAATCTCGCCCCAAAATCCTCCTCCACCTCCCCGGCAAAGGTAAAATAGGCAGATAGCCCACACGACGCACGCGCTCCCGGCCTCTCTCTCTCTCTCTCTACATCCCCCACCTCGCCTCTCTCTCTCTCTCTCTCTCTCTTCCGCCCCACCGCCCCTCGCCGCCCCACCTGCCTAGGGTTCCGCCGCCGCTGTCACGCG